>JAYJLX010042036.1:0-36750 GCA_036873525.1 Chalinula nematifera
CCACTACGTGGCTCGGGATAACTAACTAACACGCCGACTACCGTATCCCTCCCCACTACGTGGCTCGGGATAAATATATAGTCTATAGTAGTATAAGATTGGTAGCTAAATATTAAGGTAATAGCTCAATCTAGCTCATATAGCACGTACACAATGACAGCTGCAACAGGGAGTTCTATTTAATACAAGACATATTTGGAATGGCATGGCTCTATCATACAAAATTGTTCCAAACGGAACAGCTAGGCTATCAAAGAATACAAACAACAAGTTTGCAAAGATGCACACAAAAATGCAAAATAATTATAATAACATATCTGTCCCAACATTCTTTTGTAAACTGTATGTCAATTAACTGAAAATAATGTTATTGTTTCCAACTTTCCGATTACATTTATTGTGTACTTGTTTCATATATATACAGATATCATGGGAACAATTGAAGAATAAGCATAACAAGAAGAAACCAGCATTGCTTCCAGTTGCGAAAACAGCTACTCCACCATTTAAAAAACCAATGAAGCCACTCTTAGCTGGTGGTGGTGATATGATGCCTCAACAAGTACCCACTCCTTCCACAAATGCTCCGCCCAGTATTCCTCCTTCAACTCCGCCCAAACCCCCTCCCTCTCCTCCCCCACCATCCCTTCAATCTGTTCCTAGTGGTACAAGTATGCCACGTAATTACCCACCAGGATTGCCGGCAAGTCAGCTCCCTACTACAGTAGCTAGTACTGGGAACACTAATGACATCAATACCAATACTACAGGTCGAAATGGATCAGTTATACTTCGAACACAGTTATAAATAAGTTTTGTTTTGTTTTTTATTCATTAAAAAAAATTACCGGGAAAAGAATTAAAAAAAAAAAAATCAGTATTAAAAATTGATAGTAGATAACCTTGCGGCTAATATTTATGGATATTGTTAAAAAAAGACCAATAGTTACTATACTTATACTATTGTTTAAATTTAATTATTGATGGATTTATTTAAACTTATAAGCATAATATTGTTCCTGAACCATTTCATCTGCCTTTCTTTGTTCCACAAGTTGTCTTTTGGCAGCCCCTGACAACAATTGCCCCACATGAGCATTCTTACTCCTATGGATAACCTTAGCTACGTTGTCACCACTGTTCCCTTGCATTAGTTGTTTATCCAACGTGGTAGCAATGTCTTTGAAATTAGCATGCTCTTCTTGCTGTTGGTCCGATCTAGACCCTCTAACCATCATTTGGTTCACTGCATGACTATATAAGGAAATAAGGCATTAAACTTATTAGTTAGATTATATACCAAACAATCCACTTTACAGGTTCTGTCTTGCTTCTTCTGATTTTCCCTCTTTAGCAAGTCTTGCTGATCTTTGCACAGCTGCCACGCCCATAACAGCTACATTAGTGGTGGTCTCCACCTCCTCACGGTTCGATGTTACCGCACGGGATTGGGAGAGGACTCTGAGCCATTTTGAACCATCTTTACGTCTATAACGTATCTGGACCTATCGGGAATATAGTCATTCACAGATAAATTAATAATATGCCATACATTAATGCAAAGTTGATGCTAGCTGTCAAATTATACTGACTTGAAACGGCAGATTGACTGTTCCTGAGATCCTATTTTTATCAACAGTGAAAGTGAAACTCAAGTTAGTCTCCTTTGTGGCATTCCCAATATTCTGCCTGACCAGAGTTACAGAAGAGCTCTCAGACGGCTGCTCCAATATAATAGCAGGATGCATTACATAGACAACCTAGTAAACAATTAATGAAAGAATGAACGAATGGATGAATGAACGAATGGATGGGCATATGGATGTATGAATGAATGGGCGTATGGATGTATGAATAATAGAAAAATATGAAAGCTCGTATACTTACCTCAACTTCCGTAGCTACCGTTGGATTCTGTGCAATAAGTCGTATCTGTCTGACCATCTCCAGTGGATGGAGTATATTCACAGTACCGTTAGTAATGGAGGCACAGGAAGACAGGATATCCATTGCACAGGAACCTCCTTCAATACCCAATATGGAGACTACAGTATGAGCTGCTTGAGCATGTTCACCCATCTGAAACAATTAAGATATAAGAAAAATAAATCAGTACTATAATACAATAATGCTTTCAATAACGAGACGTATTCAACAATTAAAGCAAAGGCTGGCTGACAGGATTACTTGCACTGGTTCATTAAGTGGACTAACCGTGGAATAAAATTCACGTTGTGGGTTTCCACTATCCAAGTTCCCTACTCCAACATTAGACAGACCATCCGTACATAGTATGACCTCTGACGAGGGATAATTAGATGCCATGCCCACACAGAGGGAAAGGGAGGGACCAAGAGCGGTTGTTCCGCCTGTCGATAGACCTTTTACTTTATTTTTCAAGTCTCTGAAATGACAAATGAAAAAAGTAATTCATAATCAAGTTATTTTATAAGACAGCTGCAAACTAACTCAAGAGACTCTGAGAGTACCCTCAGTGACAGGTCACTTCCAACCTTCTCTCCTTGCTCCATGAGTTCTCTATAGTTATCCAACGCACCTCTGTCCAGCTGCTGGGATCCCTGAGAACAGTCTCCGTAATATGTTACCTACCATATATGGAAGATAGCCATTGATGGACCCCTCCCTCTATACCAGTATACTGCATACCTTGTTATCAAAGGTAACCAAAGCCACTTTAATGTTGGGCTCTGTGATAGCCAGGTGGTCCATATGCCTACAGATGGCCTCTTTCAGACACTCCAACCGTGTAACGTATCTAGACCCTTCTCCACTACGCCCAGTAGCCGCTGCCCATTGAGCTATGAACAAATATATAACAGTATATTATAACAATACCATACATTATACATGAATAACAATCCGTATATTACAATACCATAGAATCTTGAATATAGGCACATGCGCTTGTATCTCCACAGGAAGAAAATGTACACCTATAATTGAATTAAGTCCTACTGAATGATTTAATTTGCGGCGTGGTATAGAAACAGCCAGTGTGGTTTTTCAATCAATGCCGTCTTGAAAAGTCTTGATGATGTGTATTTAGTTATGTGCATTTGCATGGATTAAGAAGCTGGTGAGCATTTATATTGCACTTATAACTCAAGAGCCCACCCATATTCAAGATTTTATGGTAGCATACTGTAGTTGTTCTAAAGCAGTACCTTGCAGGGCTGGGACCTCAGTGGTAATATTCATTGAACCACTGATATCAACTGTAAATATAACAAGATGGTTGCTACGACCTCCACTACTATCTGGCTTAGATTTGCTCTTCCCAGGAGTTGCGCTATCGTTGTCTGGCTTTTCCTCTCCTTCATCGTCTTCCTCTTCGGTTTTCGGAGCTGGTTCCAGTTCATACTCAATAGCATTGGCTTGAGGTGCGTCCCCAGGGGACAATGGTACGTCTTCGTTTTGATTACCACAGAATTCACTACATTTGAAAATTGAAATATACTTAATTAACTAACGCTCAAGCATAACCACGTGTACGAGATTAATAAAGGTTACCATTTCCAACTGGTCTTCCCATTGGTTGATTCAATAGCTGAGAGTGTTGATACTACAGCACTACACTTGGAGTTGCCACAGTAGCATGGATTAGCCGTAACTTCATCTTTAGAACTGCCAAGGTTTCCCAACTGGAGCACGACAGCATTCGTACTGGATCGTGGTACTTTGATTTTCTTCTCCTGTTTTGGTGACGGGGTCGCCCCTGCATCATTTTCCATTTCATTATCGTCATCATCAAGGGGCGTGGCACCACCCGATGGTTGCTTCGATGATCGTTTGAAAATGCTTCCAAGAAAGCCTTTCTTCTTCTCACCACCTGAAGAGGCACTGCTGGTGGATTTACTCTTACTCTTCTTCCCTCCTTTGGCCTTCCCAGACTGCTGTTTGGGTATCCCTTTGATGACCACCTGTTTACGATATGAGTCCTCGATTGTGGGATCGTACTGATCAACAAAATGGTTCTGGATATAACGAATAGTTATGGCCGATTTCCCAACACCTCCAGACCCTACAGTGGAATGGGGGAGATATACATTATACCAGTTCTCTATATCGGCAGTATATTTATAATTTACCAAGTATAACTAGCTTGTATTCTTTGCCATTCCTACGTGGCGTTCTACGAATGAGCTCTTCGATTGCTTCTGCTATGTTGATTCCATCCTTGGCTGAGGTTTCAAAGAATGGCAACCCTTCCTTTGTAGCATAAGCAGCTGCCTCTGATTGGTCAACAGCTCTCTGCATATCCAAGTCACACTTATTACCACACAATACCTAACGGAACAGACAACGTTACAAGTGACATATAATTTAAAAGTACTGCACTATAGATCAACCACCACTAGTATAGAAATACATTACACCATGGCCATTATGCCAATGTAAAGTTATACCATGACCATATAGGTATACATAATATGCATGACCATAATGTACAAGAGACATACCATTACCTATAACACATATTGTGTTACTAGCTGAGAAGCACATTCCTAAAATGGTGAAGTAGCTAACACTCTATAACATGTATAATACATATACACACTCACAAACGTTGTCACTACTCTAAGCTACATATGGTAATCATGTGTTGACTGACTGATACATTGGCAAGTATAGACAATATTTAATTACATGTATGTCACCAAAATAGGTTTAATGAGATCATGCATTGAATGGCACTCAAGGCTATAATTTATAACAACGTTTTCTAGTATTCTTTTTAAGTTAATTGCAGCTGTTTAGTCTCTATACAATAGTTTTCTCTCTCTCATACAGTCCCTCCACACAACAATGTCAGCTACCAGTATTTGCGTCTGCGTGGGTGTGGCTAACCGCTGGCATTTTCTCATCTCTGATTCTCTCTGTCCATTGGTACATTGCCACAGCCTCATCAAATGAGCTACGGTCGGTGATGGAGTAGACTATGATGAAGCAATCAGCACTCGATACATACTGTGGGATATGATTTATGATAATAATGGTACAATGATACATAGGCCGGGCTAACTGACTAGATCTCTCATTGATGAGTACTCTTCCTGTCCAGCTGTGTCTAAGATATCCAACAGACAAGTCTACAGAACACCACAATTATAATGTTTACAGGTTTTAATAAAAAAAAATAAGGAAAATTTAATTATTGACCTCTCCATCGTCTTTATAGTCGGCTGTAACGGAGGAGTATCCCTTTGTTGTATGGTTGTACTTGCTTTCTTCAATATAGTCGAACTCCTGTTCCTCTTTTTCAGGCGCATAGACAAAGTCGCTTCCAAAATCCATGATGAACTTATTTTATGGCTCTGCATCTTCTCTAAGCTCTAGCTTTGTTTTTATAACAACGTTGTGATGCTAAAAATAGCAAACGCTTGGGGGGTGTGACAATCTATTTTTAGAATAGACAAAAAATGACAATGCACAAACAAACAACATTGATTTAGAAAATAATTATTATGATTATATTGATTCGATTTGTTCCTCAATGATGGAAGTTTCTTTGACTATTCTATCCTTATGTCTGCAAATCAACTCTTTATAACTCGTGCTTTTTATTTCAGTACGTTCTTCATTATTCCTCTTAGTCCTGCTTGCCAATTTGAGTATCAAATTCTTTCTTTTTTTTCTTCCCTTACAATCCCAAACCAACGAAAACTTCCAAAATGCAAATCCGATTACAACCATGCAACTGAGAAAGACAACTAGGATCTGTAAAAGAAAAAAAGATAATACAGGAAACAATAATGAGTATAATATTGTTTTATTTCGTTTATTTTCCATAGGCTTTGAGGATTGTAAAAACAATATTTTTATTGTGTTTAATTTTATAGTCTGAGGTTTAAACGAAAACGAAAACATAATGAAAAATTCCCTAATTTACAGTAACAAGTACATGTATTAAACGACATTAGTATCAGTACTCACAATTAGACTAGTGGCAATACCAGCTGTATCCATTCCTATACCATGGACACAAACAACGAACTCTACACTGAAATGACAGTAAGAATCATTCCTACCAACGCCCCTACAAAGAACAAGTTTAATAGAAAAAAAAAGCATGATAATTAAATATTTTATTATACATAGAACTAACAGATTTGAAGCCTCCAAGAGGAAACAATATTCTGGTGTACCTCCAGTAGTAGGAAGAATGTTGCCACAGGGGCTCTCTGCAGTACACATCCACCTTAACAATAGATAGCAAGCACACTATAGAACTACATCGGCCAACATACGCAATCACAAATACTTACATGATCCCTCTGTTTTCGAAATCGAATACAGTATTATTTGAGTATTGGTTACTCGATGGACTCCAAACAGAGCCCTCACTATATTTATAACACATATATCTTGTATTAAAAACAGTTCTACTGGAATCTACATACATTTGCATGTTCAGGTCAAATGAAGTCATGCTATCCACTGATAGTCCACCTGACAGTATCCTTAGTGTGTATTGATCAGTATACGTTTCAATGGAGCCCGTTACCTCATTCATGACTTTAAATACAGGATGAAACTCTACAGAGACAAATTAGAATGAGAAAAGGTTTAATACGAGTGAATGTAATATAGTATAATAAGGAACTTGTGTACAATCATTGAATGAACCAAGGAACACACCATTTTCAAAGTAAAGACACGTTCTGTTTTCCTTCTGTTGACAGTACTGGTTCTGTTGACTAATGGATTCGTCGCGGTCATAGAGAAACAGCAATCGAGGTGGACAGCCAATTCTAATGGTAATTTGATGAAATCCCTATTAATGTGAAGAGTACATTTCCTTTGATAGTGACTCAGAATGTTTTCAAACCAAATGTAAAATAGAAACAAATTAAAAAAATAACAATTGATAAAATAGCTGCAGCTCTAGCTTAATGTACAGTAACATAGGTGTCCTACCCTCCAACACACAATCAACAATATTAACCTATTACCAGATTGTATATCCTCATTGGACCAGAGCTATTAGTGATACAGGATAAACCTCCCCTCCATACCTATATACACAGGGTATAGTGGTTATAGTGGTTATATAGTAGCAGTATAGTATTATGTATAGGTTATGTAACCCCTCAACCTGTACTATATCAAATATATGTGCACTGAGTCTTAGGGCATAGCCCCAAGGGTGAGATACACATATATCTGATATTGCACATGTAGGGGTTACATAACAAATATATGTCACGGTAAACTACTGATTGGGCACACTAGAACACTGTGCTGAGCTGAGAAATGGCAGTAGTATACACTTGTCCTCCAAGTGTGCATATACCACATATATGTGCAAACTTCTTCTTTTGACCACAACCATGACATATATACTAATACATGTAGGTATAGCGGGAAACTTGCCTGGAAATATACTCTTGTGACGGCAATGTGTTGACCGCTCTGTACTTGGCTACCCAGTTCAATTACATCACTCAATACAATCTGAAAGGGAGATACAAAAAAAACATTGTAAACAGCATTTATTATTTACCATTCTGATACCTGATGGGATTTAGTGTTGGTGATTGGGTCCCATGAAGCATTGATATCCACTGCTATAACCCCTGTATCCGATACATGATGTAACAGGAACAGTGTCGTGGGATCTGTACACAAAACCAGATTGAGGGATTTATAATAAGGTCCACTACAAAATAGTTTACATTAGAATTGGACCTTTCCCATGCATTAACAATAATTACATACAATTAAAAACACTTTAAACAATTATCATTTATTGAAAGAATAAGAAATGTTATAGTTAGCACAACCAACCAAGCTTTAGTAGTATAATTATCATACCGAAACGCTGCAGTTGATAGTCCAGTGTGAAATTATAGGACACTCCACGGGTTAGGTAGATATCTGATGGTAGCCAGTCAACAGTTGTGTTACAGTCATTATAGGCCTGTCTTATTTGGGTAAAGTTTGAGACAGCATTATCATCAATGATGAGACCAGTACGAGTGTATACGGAGCAGATTCTGGCAGTAATGGAAGAACTCACAAACGGACACACATTGAACAGGTTAATTAAATCTGTGGGCGGAGTTATTAGTTCGTGGAGTTGGGAATAGGAGAATGGGTATGAGGGTGCAGTAGTGATAGGATGGATATTCGATATATTAGAGGTGAGAATTGCCAATGAATCAGTGAAGATGGTTGGTAATGGCAGAGGGATAGATGTACCATTCGATAATATCTATTATGATTAAAATAATTATTGCTTAAACATTTAGAAACTACTTTTATTAAAAGTACCAGCTGTAAAACATTTACAATGTTCAATTAAGATTTTTATTGAACAAGATACTAGCACTATATAGTAGAACCTTCTTTTAAAGGATTTCAAACCCTCATAGTGTCTGTCAAAAAAAGGTGTTCGTTATAGAAAGGCTAAATAATACACTAAAGTATCACTCGGGGAAACCAATAGCATTTTTTTACGAAGAGGTGGTTGGTCACTATTTATAAAGAGGTTCCACTGCATAGACAGAGCAGCTTTCATAAATCAATCCACAGATATTAATATTATAGCATACACTAAACTATTAGGTTATCTTACAATGGACAGTATAGAGCTGGTTTGATTCCAATAAACCCTGGCCTCATCCTCCAGTGGTCCATTCAATATTGCTTCCAATTCCACTCCCCCTAAGCACACCACTTCAGCTGTGCTTGTCAGACCATAATAAATATGTAATGTCTATTCAATCAGAGATACAAGGAATGATAAAATAATTATAAAGACTAATAAAATATATGATAGTTAATGAATGACAAACATGAGCTTACATTGTTGACAAGTGCAGTAAAGACAAACTGACCACCGTCAGTATGAAATGCATCGAACGATGTTATATTAGCCATTTGAATTACATGGTAGTCTATCAAGTTAAAGCTGAAACAGAGCAGGTATATCATAAGCATTTATGACTGACCACACATGTTTACCTATGAAATATCCCATTTACACCAATAATGTAAAATCCCTCGTAACTTTCGACAATTTCTTGAGGTACAAATGTCTGGCAGTCATCACTGTTGTAAGTGTCATTAATACTATATGGTAACCAGTTGGGAAGGGTTCCTGACGTTAGTGTATCATTAAATAAACACAGATGGAGTGGTTCTGTTGATACAATATAGTCCTCTTGAGTGTCCGCTACATAATGAAAAACAATACAGTTATACACTGGATAAAGCCTGATTCACCTAAGATACAGTGTAACCAAGCATCCTTGGTATAACATACAGAAATGTAGGGCATCTTTACAAGAAATGATTGACTGACTATATTACACTACTATATAGTTTAACCATTGTGAAGCTAATAAACACCCAACAATCGATTACTTTTTACCTTGATTGTATGTTTTCAAGTAATAACTCCCATTAGTATCAACAATGGCTAGCGTTCTGCCTCTGGAGTCAGTTATGACGCTGATCTCTGAGCAGTTCACTTCAGAAACGTCTTTAATATAAAGATACAAAGAAAATAAAGCGAGTTATTAACACTTGTTATGATACTATACCTACCACAGAACTGTACAACCTGAGGTTCCTCGTCCAGCTGATTACAGTTACCCACACATCCATCATCATCATTACCTCTGTATTGGACAACAATCACAGGAGTTAGTGAATTATGTATAACTGGTAAAGCAATGACAAAGGGTGGGAAATGCATAATAATAATAGAATAAGCAATAAATAATGTTGATAATGTGACCCCTGTTTGCATGTCTACCTTGATATAAGCCCTATAGGTGTGGCTGAGCGAGACTATGCGTCTACCATCTTGGTGCATATGCTGCTACGAAAATGTGTTTTATGCAAATATTTTTCAAATCATAGCTAAATCATCCCTGCAAAGTTTGAATTCATGAAACTACCTGTTCCACTTCTTGAAATGCGTATTCCTGCCATGTTGGCGTATAGTTTACGGCTAATAGTGTAAACTCGCCCACGCATCTGCCCCACCTATTGTGATGGGTCTATTTATTGTCTAGAGACACGCCCATTTGCGACAAGGATTGGTATGGTAACATTTTGTTACCTTTTGATACGATATTGCCAAAAAGGGCGGGACACAGTGATGTTTATTGAATTTTTAGCAGAAAATCTACAAGCACATGTCAGTTACATGCTTACAACTTTGTCATGTCATTGAAATAAATTTGGAAACTTATGTCGCACTACCATTCCTCGTTTTGAATGGGTATGTCCCTAGATTAATTACCTTGATAACGATTGGTTACCATTGTCAGTAGTTCCCACAGACATTCTTATACAGCCCATGGATTCCGAGATGTTCTCCGGCAAAATTAAACTCCACCCACTTGAGGAAGAAGACGATTCCAAAACGCTAACAAAATGCAGTTGACTTGTTGTACGATTAGTCCAATAATATGGTGAAGTCTTCACATGCAGGACAACTGGCTCGTATAAAAATGATGTATTCTGTTGCTGCGTTAACTACTGAAAAAGAGTATGGTTGACAAGAAGTTTTCATAAAAAAGGGAACATTTGCTTGCCATGTTCGCTGTGAAATCATAGCACACTGGTTCAATATTGATTGCACACCCTCCAAGTGATGGTTGATGATGAAGTGATGCATAAAAGTTGCAGCTGTCTGTACCACGGCATGAATCAACCATCATTATCAAAAATGCGCACATTATCTGACAAAATGTCCTCTGAACACACTTGGAGAAAGACATACTTTTTCATCATTTACAGGAAATCAAGTCCACTCCAGCAGTCTCCCAGCTGCCTGTCTTCTTTACATAAACTTTAGTTTTAGATTTTGTTAATTTGTCACGTGATCATGGCCACGTGACTGCACATGGTGGTTCAGAGGTGGAGCTAAAACGCCTCACATGTTTTACCTGTGACTGACTTTACTTCCAGCAAAAAAAAAAAAAAGAAAGATGCAACAGCTCACTGCCTTTGCTGTTTCTCTTGCTGTACTAGTAACCGCCGTATTCTGTGCCATACCAGAGGACAAAGTCGATGGAGAGAGTCTACCTGGTTGGAACAAGGAGCTCCCGTCTGCTCACTACAGTGGTTACATCGAGGTGAACAGTACCTACGGGAAATATCTACACTACTGGTGGGTGATGATAATACACTAGCTAACAACATGTACTGTATGCAGGCTGTAGCTCATACTATTCTCCAATAGGTTTGCAGAGAGTGAAGAAGATCCAGAGTCTGCTCCTGTTGTCCTTTGGCTGGTATGTTTGCTTATCTCATTACCTCGTATTGTGGGCAGTAGTCTCTCGTTAATACATCAGTTGCAGATATTAGAATTGTGTTGTACTTAATGTACTGAATCGAGAGTCACAAAAAATAGTTATCAGCCATAGAAATATTATTTAGCTAGTTAATGAATAGAACTGTATATCTTTAAGCCATTCAAATTCATTGATAGTGTAATGTTTGTTTATATTAGCCTGGGATGCCCCGTCTAATTAATTTCAGTAATGGTCTGGAGAATGTCATATTGTTGACTCCTACATGCACAAAATGCTGCGGTTGATATTGTCTTGCTTGGAGGGGAGGGGCTTGTAATAATCATCTATAGACCCATTACATATGACGTTTCACTGACGTCACCTGATGCTTTTAATGTTGGAGGACAGGTGTGCATGGTTAAGAGTGGGAAGAACGATTGTTTGTCTTTAATTCCAAAAACGCAAAGGAATACCGTGTACCGTGTTATTTTTGCAGTATAAAATATTTACTAAAACAGTGAATTTTGCTAATAAAAAATTTACAAATTGATTTACTATAACGACATCTTTGTAAACTGCCTCTAGCTGGAGACCTGGCACTCTGGGAGCTGGTATACTTTCTCTGATATGATGACTAGACTAGACTTTATGACCCCGTCTTTTTTTATTACTTTATTTCAACGTAAGGAAATTTTTACAATAAATTGATAATTCGTAAAAATAAAGTAACGTATAAATTTCCCGGTATACAGTATTGGTTAAATAATCACTTCATTTGTCTATTTATATTATTCTGTACTGCATTATACCTGAGTGATATTTGAAAACAATCGATTTCATGAGATCGCAATAGAAGCCTCGACTCAGTTATCCTCCAAGATGGTGGAATATCTGATTATTTACGGGAGTATACTAACAATTTAAACTGGTTAATTAAACGATAACTCATCGTGCAAGGGGTCAATATACAAGATTTGTGGGTGTGGCTTATAACTTTTCGAAATTAAGCAATTTGATTGACCCTTGCAGTGTGTACGAGCTAGTGGTGAGTACTACATTTTTCCCCTGACCATTACTGAAACTGAATGTGGGGTGTATTCCATACTATATATTTATTCCTACACAGAATGGTGGGCCAGGATGCAGCTCATTGGATGGTCTGTTTAATGAAATGGGACCGCTTCACTTTAACCGAAGGTTGTGATATGTTTACTTACCTTAATGTGTTTTTGCATTAGGTTTCAGTTTTTTTGTTTGCGTTAAAAAAAAAGACAATCACTGTCTACTTATGCCACTAACTCTTTCTCATTCCTCCCTCCCTCTATCCCTATCGCTCCCTCCCACACTGTCTCTCTCTCTCCTCCTCCTCCAGTGGCTACACATCTGGGTTACCTCAGCTAATATACAACCCCTGGACATGGACTAAAGTTGCCAATATGATATTCCGTGAGTACAGTAAATGTTAATTGTGTATGTATTAACGTGTCGCAGTTGTTAATATCGTATCGAATACACAAAAACGAGTCACAGTTTTTAACTGAATTGAATATCCCTATTGAATACGTTACCCATCTATATATACATACAGTACATTCTATTACCCATGGGTAATACAATGCGTCGTGTAATATAGTACATTTGAATGAAGCTATGGTATTACTAATGTAGCGAAACAGTACATTTGAAAGGTGTGTGTTTAGTATATAATTTGAATCAGTTATTAAATACATTACGTGTCTTGTTTTGATAAAGTTGTATTAGTTGGTTCATAGTCTAATATTATCC
This sequence comes from Chalinula nematifera, assembly GCA_036873525.1. Lineage (NCBI taxonomy): Eukaryota > Metazoa > Porifera > Demospongiae > Haplosclerida > Chalinidae > Chalinula > Chalinula nematifera. The sequence continues at coordinate 13,059 of JAYJLX010042036.1, forward strand.
TCCATTTTAGCACTAGTAATGCATCCATCTTTCTTTCACTAGTTGAGTCGCCTGCTGGCGTTGGTTTCTCGTATTCTGAGCATCCACCGAAGTTCACAAATGATGATATCACAGCTCTAGAGAACTATGCCTTCCTGGTGAACTGGTTTGAAAAGTTCCCTGAGTACAAGAAAAACGATTTTTACATAATGCAAGTTGAAGAATAATAATTCTTTTAAATTATGTTATATTAATGTATATATACCTTGTTATAATAATATATGATATTATGGTATAGCGCAGAGAGAATTTGATCGGAATTAATCTTAGCAAATTAATTGGCAAATCTCTAAAAAAAATATCAATATTAATTTTGCCGTCAGTAGTTGATTTAATTTTTGTGTATATATTTTACCACCAAATTGTATGGCTATATTCTATATCTATAATAATACCCTATATCTATATATAGGGGTGAATCATATGCTGGAATATATGTCTCCACTCTTGTATCCTATACCTATAATAATACCCTACCTATCCCTATATAGGGGTGAATCATATGCTGGAATATATGTACCCACTCTCGTACACACAGTCATGAGGAAGAATGAGAATGCATCTGCTGAGAAGCAGATTAACTTGAAGAGTTTCGGAGTGAGTAACTCTGCCCACTTCCACCCACGCTCATTTACCCGTATGCGTGTGTACTTCATTGACCTGTTATAGGTGGGTAATGGGTGTATTGGGAATCGTGTTGGCGCCTGTGGAGGGACAGATGCCATAAGAATACATGTTGAGTTCTATCATGGACATGCCCTCTTTCCTGATGTAAGTACACTTGCATATTGCATATGGATCACATCTTCTGTTTAAATACCACTCATTAAAGGAACTGTATCAAATGATTCAAACTGAATGTGGAGACTACTCAACAATGAAGTATGGTATAAGCATAGTCCATATTTTTTTGTCTATATCTTGTTGTCATTATGATTGTGTGTATGTATATACACAGTGAAAAGTGCAGGCAATATTTAACAGCAATGGGTACAGCAATAGGAAAAGTTAACATATATGACATATATGATGTATGCAACGAGAACCTCACCTCTCAGTACTCTAGAACTAGGTATGTTACCTAGCATTCATTACCCTGCATAACCCCTTCATTACCCTGCATAACCCCTTCATTATTGTTGCAATTATTATTCTATTTATAGGAATCATATGAAGCATTTGTTAGGTGTAGGGGGAGCAGGTCCTACTCCTCTCACTGGACCTTTTGATTGCATCGATGATCATGTAGAGAAAGCATTTTTTGATGATGCTAAGGTGAGCTACTGCTGCATGGCTTGACAATGTTGATGGGATATTAAGCACTGCTACAGAGCTAAGAATAACAGTCGGACATTGATCAATTTTTGAGCAAAATGTCCAATTGACTGAGCAAAGAAGGACATGATCAGCCATTTTGTCCCATAGATTCTGTGTAATGTTATTGTGATCTTTCTTCTCTGATTAGTTCAAATGTCAGTTTTTTTTCTTGTGCTTGGGTTTGAATCACATCATGCTTTGTTTTTTACTTATTTGATTACTTCAAGAGGAAATAATGTCTGACCAATTCTACACAATACCCTAACAAACTATGCAATCCTCGGTCTGCATGACTGACCAAATGTAAATGCTTATTAGTTTAGCTCTATATAGTTTGGTATTAACGTGTCTACCTGTGTAGCTACTGAATATGTACTTCTTTGTTGTTTTAGCTCGAGTTTATTTAGCCTCTTTGATCTTCTCCATGCCAGAATACATGTGCCGATAATTTGACCACACCCTACAGTTCATTGTTTATTTCAAGTGCCCACGTATCCTTGTGTCTGTGTATATGTACTCGCTTACAATGACTTCCAGTCGTAATTGAACACAGCCATTATAGACGTGCTTTTAAAGTTTTTTTGTTTGTGAAATTGAATTGTATTATATATATTATTCAATGGCTTGGAGTGTAATATGGCTGGATATTCCACAAGTGGGCGTGTCATATTTTCATGAGCCGCAGGCGAGTTAAAAATATAGCCCACGAGTGGAATATCCAAGCCATACACTCCAAGCCATTGAATGATGTTTTTACTATATAATCCAACGATAAAACACCACAAAGAATACTTACGCAATGAATTGAGTCAGCTTTAAATATAAAAAGGCATTGTTCTTACTATCTACTAACCGGCGGTCAAAGTAGTCACGTCTTTCTATGCAAAAGTCTACTGGATTCATCTTGAAGGAGGCCAGAAGGCATTGTGGAGTGTTTGTCCACCCTCAAACTCTTTTTGAACAACAAAAAACTTTCGAGCGAGCCTTTGAGCCCCTTTTTCTATGCATCCACACAACAAAGTCTGCTGAATTCGTCTCAATAAAGGAGGCTATATAAGGCATCGTGGAGTGTTAATCCACCCTCTAACTCTTTTCGAACATCAAAAAGCCTTTGAATCAGTACTAAATTGGCTCAGAAATTGGATAGACATTTTTTTCTAATGTCAGCCATGTTTTGCGTCTCGTTAATTTTGAATAATTTCACTATGGTTTTAAATTAATGGGCATGTACAGTAATGCAAAATTTCCTACGCAATTGTACGCGTATAACAACGGTGTAATACGGGCCGTGTAATATCACACAATATTACACTGCAAAATACCGCTCTGTATTACACTACTATATAATAATAATAATATATAATATTGTTCATTTTGGTATTTTTCTTTAAAAGGTACGAAGTGCTATCCATGTGCTACCCAGGAGTAAAATAGAAACGTGGTCCATATGTGCTAATGTCAACTACATCCCTAACACTGAATCCCTCCTTCCCATATATCCCTCTCTCATGTATACAACAGTATTGCTATTTACCATTACCAGCTGCTATGTTTCATTTTCTGTTATAGAAAGAAGTATCAGACTCTTATATTTAATGGTGACGTAGATGGGTGTGTCCCGTACATTGGGAATGAGGTATAATTGGGCGGAGTCAATGGGCATGTATAGTCGATTAAAGATTCATATGTTGTTACCAATATGCAGCATTGGACATCTAATCTTGGCTTTCCTGTAAAGAAAGGTTGGACAGCGTGGATGGTGAATGATCAGGTATGCATATGTTATGTAGGCTATCACTTTATGTATGTACAGTGAAACCTCTAATCAGGACACTCTGGAATAAGGATACCTCTGTAATGAGGACACTGTTTTAGTTCCCTAATGCATACATTTCCATACTAAACTACCTCTTAAATGAGGACACTTTATAATTAGGATACTTTGATGGCCCAATGGTGTCTGCAATAGAGACTGCGCAATAGAGACTGTAATCATTAAGACATTCATTCACTCTGGCAAACATAACCAGATATGATTATTAATCAATATAATTATGATTCCAGAGTATCTATTCTAGCTTGATATTGTGTGCAATGCGTTTACTTGTTTGAATTGGACTGTGCACTATTGTTTTATTTGACAAAGGTTGCTGGTTATGTAACCGAATACCAGGAGAATGGGTTCAAGTTTGTTACTGTTAAAGGAGCTGGTCATATGGTGAGTGGATCATGCTGTAGCAGCTGTACATAATGTATTGATAATACTATATCACTATACAGGTACCACAGTATCAGCCTGAGTTTGCATACCACATGTTTGAAAGATTCATGATGAACAAATCCGTGTAGATTTTGTATTCTATTTGCAACAAAAAAAAAGGTTTATTGTAATTATGATGCTGCTCAAGTTTTGCTACAAACATTAATTTGCTTTTTATAGTAGTGCAGTGTGCTATATACATACATGGTTTATTATAGAATCTAGAGTTTATTTGACAGTATTAAGTTAAATACTTAACTTGGGTGTGTCGGTGGGTGGCAACTTTTTTTTTTGTTGAGTCAGCTCTTAAATAAATGGCCTACCAATCGTCTCCTCGGCATGTCGACTTCATTTCCAATCTACCGCCTGAAATTATCCTAGAAATTCTGGTTAGTGTCAGAATAAAGGACGTCCTGTCGTGTATGTGTGTATGTAGAGAATGGTACGTGAGACTGAGGCATCTCCAGGCTTACTGGAACATCGCATTGAACCGCCTGGGCCTACCACCCCATATGAGAACTAACGTGACGACCCAGCAGTCAACACTGATGGTGAGCATTGATAACAGAGAATCAGTGGACTGGTTCACACTAGCAGTACAGGCATGGAGAGGTAGGGAGTATATATCCTCATCAGCTCCCGAAGTTGCTTACGTTTCTGCTCAATATCGACAGTACTTCCAGTGTAATTACTGTAGGCATGGTACTCTGGTAGCCACACTGTATCAGGACTTTATACCATTGGCTACGTTCATTTACAAGATCCAGCCTGGTTCGAAACGACTTGTCACAAAGAACCGGTTTGCCCCGACACTAGATTCCCCACAGGGTCGAGTGTGTTGGGTCAGCGTGTACTGTGACTACCTACTAATGGCCACAGCATGTGGCAGATGGCAGGGTTACAGTTTAACCACTAATGCTAAGCTATTAGACTGGTCTGGTCCTGAACTGTATGATCAAGAAGTGGTAACGTGTTGTTGCCAGTACTGTTTCCTGGTCGTATTAGTCAAACCAGTATCACAGCGTCGATATCTGGGGATCAAAGAAAGCTACTGGGAGATACAGGTGATCACCTTAGGTAGAGGTTATAGTAACCCAACTATATATAACTATAGTATACCCACTTCATATAACATACCACCTTCAATGGTCAACTACGGCTGCAAACATTCGGCTCTCATATCGTCATCATCTTTGCCTGGTGGTACCAGTGTTAAGGATGTTTTTTGTAGTTCTCATCTGCTACTACTTCAATGGGCTAACTGTGTTACCATATATGGTGTTGATAAACGGTTATGTATTAGTAGCACACCAGTGAAGATCCTCAGTGACAATGATGCTACAACTACAGCTATGTATAGCTTGAGTAGTCTAACAGTTATGAGGGAGGTGGTACAGGCAATGCAGCACTGCAATTCATCATTCATAGTTTCGTCCGATAATGCACTAATCGGGTTTATATTTAGTGACAAGCTACACGTGTGGAGTTTACGGGATGGGTTCCAGCATGAATCAACTATCGACCTTCAACCACACCGTGGCTCCGATAATGCTGAGCATTATAATAGTCAAGTACATTTACTAGCAGTCGGTCATCTCTACTCATTAATAGGATTTGGGTCCATTGATGGACAGCTTAAAGTGATCTGTACTTATACTGGTAAATGCGTTTTCTCGACACATGGGTTTTCGGGTATTTCCACCAAGGAAAGTCTGCAAGTTGTTGGAACTCCACCTCCTTATTTTTCGTATTTGGGTGTTGTGGATGAACATTGGTTAAGTAACATCGATACACGGCCACCGTCCACTATACCTATCATACTTTACTGGATGAAGAAGGAGCAAGGAGTATTTGGAATCATTTTTAAACATGGAATCCAAAATATAGTTACTTCAGAAGAACTGACCGAGGCTGGCAACAGATCATCTGAACAGACAGTGAATGTCATTTATGGCAGTATACAATCAAGGATACATAACTTGTACAAAAAATTTTTTTGATAACCCTTTTTTTTTTTTAATCATGCAGCCACACCCTTTCAAAATTTTTTTAAAGGTGTGGCTCTTCAGATGCCTTTTTTTATGTAAAAGAGTAACACCAGCAAATTGCTCGCATCATTTTGTTTCCGGCGAATATTACAAACTGCTCCAAAATGACCACTACACTTTTGCTTGTTTCTATCGTAACCTTCCTAGTTGGTCAGATCGCTGCCCAAGATACTCCCGCAGCAATCGTCATAAACCCTCCAAAGATCCAGACCGCCTCTCCGGAGCAAACTATTCGCATGACATGTGTCGCGTATGGTGTTCCACTTCCCTCTTCCATCACCTGGTCCAGGCTCAGCGTAAACTTGGAAAACAAGCTGGATGATGCTACCTCGGGCTATAAAGTTTTCGAAGATACCACCACCGTTGGCGGGAAACAGTTTCGGGTATCCGTACTTGAAATATGTGGCGTGTCCTTGGAGGAAACCGACGAGTACTTTTGCTCCGCCGACAATGGAGTGGATGGTGACGGCATTGCCAGTTCTACAGCAACCTTTTTCTTCTCTGTTGTAACAGACCCCGAGTCACAGCCGGCAGCAATAGTTGCACGCCCTCCTGCCTCTGGAGATGCTGTGGATTATGGCAATACTATAGAGGCTGTCTGTGTGGCCTATGGTAACCCACTTCCCACCATTACTTGGAGCAAGCAAGGCTGCACTGATATAAGCTGTGTTACTAACGCACAGATGTACAACCAGATCATCTCGTATGGCGATGTCACATACAGAAAGTCAGTCTTGCAGCTTTGCAATGCAGATGACTCAAATTCTGGCATATACACATGCTCAGCTGATAATGGCGTAGACGGCGAAGGTGTTACTCCTAAAAGCGTCACTTGGCAATTGGTGGTGAATCCTAAGCCGTACGTCTCAACATCAGATTATGTGTTACCAACCATGACCTGTCCTCCTTCACCTACGACACCTCCGTCAACATCACAGATGGGCGGTCCAGTTCCTTCAGCTTCTGTTCAACGAATTACAGCTGATTCTGCCATACCAGAGACAGGATATCAAGGGATCCTAGCAGTTCTAATTGTTGTAGCTGTGATACTGTTAGTAATTATTATTGCGGTAGTGGCGTATATAATCGTAAAGCGTCAACGTAGTGGATCAGGACAAGCGGGCAGGACATTTGCTGTTTCTAATCAGACATACGGAAGAATGGACTGAAGAAAGTTCCTCGGATAAGGACGCTGATTAACTGATTGATACTAAGTGATTATGTTTATTATTATTGTGCTGACTTATTTGCTTCCTTTTTTATTATGAAAGCATTTTTTTTCCCCTTCTATTGGATGATGCATGTCAGGTGGGTGGGGCTGGACTGGATCTAGTGAACTATCAAACTGATGAACCTCACAGCAACTAAGTATATGGACTTTAAGTAATACAGTCTAACTTTGATGACCTGATCAAATCATTTTATAATTCGGCATAAAATCTTTAGCTGATTATATAGTCTATATACTAGTTTATGAAGGTGCCTTTACCTTCGGCTATGATAAAACTAAACTGCTAGCCTCATGCTGCTATCTACTGGTCTATTATATTACAATAATTGTCTCAATACGTGAATAATGCTCATTAGAGACAATACACTTAACATGAATAACGTGTAAAAGGATTATGAGAGACGGTTGTCATCAATATACATGAGATGAGACTCCTCAGTTGTCGATAAATACGGTTACGCATGCGCACTCGTTAAAAACAACGCCCAACCATAGATATGGCCCAACAATAGGCTGACTTCGACTATACACGCCTAGGGTCTAGTTACACGCTAAGGCTCAGTCGGTAGAACTTTAGATCGATCTAGTCTTTTTTCCTTTTGTGCAAGAAAAGAAAATGTTTTCCAAAATAATCGCACTCTGCCTTTTCCTTTCTGTGGCAACTGCCCAAGAGGACGCACCAGCTGCCGTGGTAGTCCATCCACCCACGTACTCCACAGCCATGACCAGCCAAACAGTGCGGATGACATGTGCAGCTTATGGAGTACCCAAACCCACCATTACATGGAGCAGAGCTAGCGGTGATTTGGCTTCCAAAATTGCCGACCCAGATTCCGGCTTCACTACGTATACCAAGACGGTTACAGTCAATGGGACAGGTTTTGCTGTTGCAGTTCTGGAAATATGCAATACAAAAGTAACTGATACAGACGAATACATGTGTGTCGCTGATAATGGTGTGTTATCTGGATCTGCTCCGATTGCTAGTCCCGAAGCTAAATTCTTCCTTTCTGTTACTGGAGCTGCTCCAGAACCCGCAGCTATTGTCGTCCGCCCACCAAGTGATGCCTCGAGTGTATATGTTGGCAGCACTGTTGAGGCTGTCTGCGTTGCATACGGTAACCCGATGCCATTTATTTCATGGTCTAAACAAGACTGCGATGGTCTCACTTGCAATGCAAACACGAAAGTATATGATGAAGTGGTTACATATGGAGATATCTCATTCAGGAAGTCCGTCATGCAGCTTTGCAACGTCTCAATGGCACACACTGGCTCGTACACATGCTGGGCCGCTAATGGAGTAGGCGGAGATGGTGTTGCACCCAATAGCGTAATGTGGGACTTGTCTGTCAAACCCCAACCTGCGTCCACCTCCGTCAGTGTAGCCCCTCCCCCGACCACAACATGTCCAAGTTATGCCATTCCCTCGGTGGCACCACGTCCAACCAACACAATGGAAGGTACAACTAATGCAACAGTAGAACGTCAGGTGGAGGAGTTGGCGGTCAGTGAGACTACATATATAGGTGTAATAGTGGTCCTGGTTATTGTAGTGGTGATACTGCTGGTGGCTACCATTGTGGCTATCATAATCGCGATAAAAATGAGAGGGAGCCCTCAACAAAAGGCTGATATCGCACATGGTCAGAAACATCCACAGATGATTGCAGTGGAGAACCCAATACACAAGGAAGAACAAGCTGGAGACCAGCTGGATGAGCAAGAAGGTGACACTATGAGCTACTCTGATCTCGCCAAAAAGATGGAAGCTGAGGGAGATGATGAAGATTAAACATTTTTTTTATTGCTAAAACATACATATAGACTATATACTATAAAGGTGTTTTATGCATGCAATCTATACTGCTATTTTTTTTATCCCTTATTTTTTTAGTTTATAAAGTTTGTTCACCTAATATTATAGACTAAATGGCTTCTCCTAATCATAGATACTAATCGATCTCTATCAATTGGGGGTGTGTCTCGTACATCAATGGGGTTTTGGAGAGCTCTACTGAGGCGAACGCCCAGACAAGTCAAATATCTGCTACTCCTTTTAACATTAGGTTTCCTATTCACTTCGTTCTTGCTGTTTAGAAGCTTTCCAGATGGCGCCACTACGCAACACACGGCTGTATCTCGCAATCCTATTGTAGACCATCGGGATACATCGTCTAATGGTGACAGTACTAATTCTAAACCTGTCGTTTGGATTTATGCTAAGAAAGTGAGTAGAGTAGCTTATTATGACACTTGAGTGACCATTCACAATCGAATCAGTGAAGTGAGAATTTATGAATATAGGTAAATCTAGTATCATAGATAGTAGATACTACTAGGTAATGGCCATTTTTTATATAATACAGGAAATAGCTATGTCCCATGTTTTTGCTGTGTTCAATCGTTTGGGATTTCGAATGCGACAGCCTGGGGAACCTTGGGACATAATGTGGTCACATGGATACCCTTTTGGTACTTTCAAAGAGGACCTACAAAACCTCCGACCACATCAGAAGGTTAGTACGTTCAAAGTAAGGTAGAGGGTACGTAAGGCAGGTAGATGATACCCCAGTAAGGGGCAAAATGTATTACCGTTAGATTAAGTTTGTAATGTCTATTCATAGCATTAGCCGTAGTGAAACTTGTTTCCATAGATCAATCACTTCCCTGGGATAGGATGTTTGACTAGCAAACCAAAACTGGCCTCACACGAGTTCAGCTTCACTCCGAAGACCTTCGCCATTCCTGCACAGTCTGATGAATTTCTTAAAGAAGTATAGATTTATCTTTAACATAATATCGGTTGTTCTTTATTGATTGTTTAAATCACTATAAAGGTTGAGAGACGCCCAGACACATTATGGGTACAGAAGAATAACAAACATAGAGGAATAAAAATTAAACAGCCAAAAGGTACACTCATCATGCACGATTAGTACTTGTGTACGTTGGGCCTAGCCATTTAATTAATTAATCTTTAATGAAATCAATTAAGACATTCCATTAAGAGAATCTGGCACCATAGTACAGGAGCTCATATCTAATCCACTTCTCATTGATGGAAGGTTTGGAGACTAAACTATTTTTATGTAGAACGTCTTTGTTAAATTTTCACTCCTCTCTATAGGAAATTCGATATAGGTATATACACACTGATAGCATCAATAGATCCACTGATAGTGTATATATATGCTGAGGAAGTGTTAGTCAGGTAGGATCTGATGATTGAGGGTGTGGTCAAAGGCGATAGATATTGACTGTACATAATAATGTATTATCAAAACCATACCTGCAATTGTATGCTTGTTTAAAATTATTCAAGTATTTTAGATACTGTATTGCTAATTCAGGCTACTGGTTTTGTTGTTTTTAAAGGTTCTGCGCTAAAGATTACCTACCTTTTGATCAAAAGGAGAAGCAGAAATACGTGGTCGATGATGATTACACACCATCTTGGGAGGTATAGTAGTACAATTAGTATAATGTATTGAATATACCAGAAACTTTGGGATATTTTCCACAATCTTGATGCGGAGCTGACAAGACACACGGCAAGGGAGAAAATGTTATTTCCGCTAGTATATCTTGCGTAATGCTTTAGCATCATATTGTGAACTAGGCTTAACTATATTTATCATGTTTGCAGAGAGGAGAAAGCGTTATATTGGTAGATATGATTGTCATTGTACTGTAATTATTTTAGATACCATCGTTGAGACCATTGATTAAAAAACATGATCTCTCACATAAAGACGCTCTGAGCCATTTCCTTAGACAGAAAGGTATTTACCGTTAATCGATTCCAAAAGAATACATTTTCAAGTTATCTTCAAACTGACTGCAGGATTCAATCCAGACCAAATGTGGGCGGAGTCTCATTTAATTATACAAAAAGTATAGTAACTACATCGCTTATATTTAACCACTGCTAATTTATAACTTGATAATAACCACTGCTGTTAGCTGTATGTGTGTATGTGCTGTAGGTATTGCAACATTGCGAAGTCTATGTTTCAAATTATACATCAAATTACGTCAGCATACAGTAAGTAGGTACTGTTACTGCATCCGGTTGTATATTTAATGATTTCTATTACTTATAAAGCAATTTCTTTGAGATGGTGCGTTTTGATTTTATAATCGATGATAACTTCAGAGTCTGGCTAATGGAGGTTAGTTTATATAAATATGTATACACTGGTAATTGTAGAGATGTACAAATACTCTTATAAAGCTAGCATAGTACATGATTTCTAACATAAATTAGGTCAATCTTTCTCCAAACCTTTCCTCTGCCCATACAGCTGGTAACCGGAACATGTACGAGCAGGTATACTATATAAACAACTATTAGCAACTAACCCACATTATTTGAAGTCCTTACAATTGTTATTTTTAGCTAGTTTACAATGTTCTCCATATGGTTGGTGTGAGCAGGGATACAGAACCCGGGCTAAGATACAAGTATAATACTAATACATGCATGACTGATACACAGCAGGTATATTAATTACAATAATGCACCATTTTTTCCTTTATGTAGTGGGAAATACGAGAGTGTGATGTTTGTCAATGACCATGACATTACGATACCTATAGCATCGTGCATCGATGGCAGCTGCTCTGACTGTAAATATAAGGTAAAGGAGGCATAATTGTTGATTGTATGGAAACAAAGATGTGTAAAAACTGCATCAACAGAGTGTGTACTTGACTAGTGCTGCTTGCATGTTGTATGCCTCACATGCATACATCACTCCTGTCATTATTAGAATATATATATACCACTTTGTAATAATTGTAGTCAATTAAGGGTAGACCAGGCCAGCGGGGTTGGGTTTATACACACCTGTATACATAAGCAACCAGGGTACAGACTTGCTGTTGGTTTAAATATAGGTACAGTCATTGCAGAAACTGAATACAGTGGAACCTCCAAATAATGAAACTTTTGGGACCAATTAATTATTTCAATACTCAGAGGTTTTCTTTAAAGAGAGGTTGCTTAAACATTGTTTCACTGAGAAAGGGACCTTAAAATTTTTTCATTATACAGAGGTTTTCATTAAAGGAAGTTTTCATTATCGGAGGTTCCATTGTACCGGTAATCCATGCTATTCCTTTACTAGACTTCCTTTCCTATAGATCTGTAACCTCTGTAAGCACTGCAGGAGTAAATCTTTGGAGTTCACATTGAAAACAACATTCTTGCAGTTCGTTAGCCGTAGGAATTTCAAAAGGCTGATTCCCGAACCGTTTGAGATATGTACAACCAATGATGGCACAGGGGTTACTGACAGATCGCTATCAGCAACAAAATGGAGTCACTCCAAGACAAGACTGAATAACGAACTAATGGAAGCATGGTTTTATGGAAAATGTTGCCAACATTCACAATGGTGCTAAACAGTCCAGCTGAAACATTTTAATACAACAAATGAATTATAAGTATAGAACCCCACCCGTCATACATTCTCCAGCATATTATTATTATACATAATATATTATTTATAAACAATTTTCAAATTCTTACAAAGCCACTAGTTAGTTGATGGACAATGATTACTGATTATATGATGGAGAGCATGTAATTAAACGACAATTATTTTATTGACAAAATGAAGGTAAACTATGTCCACAGTCCTCCACAATGAATTTTGTTAAACAGCTGGAAATAGTTGTTTCAAATTGAACCGCACCGTTTTCATTAACTTTCAGGAATAGTAAAATATTCTTCACAAGATCCAACTATAATATAGACAAGAGATAGGACCAGATTATTATTGCATTCATACTGAGCATACATAGCACACAGTGACATATCATAATTATAATGGGCTACACGAATCCATTAAAAAAAAACAAACTGAATTTGGCTGTACTAAAAAAAAAAACCCTAGCTATATGGTACCTTTGGTAGGTTTAACACAAGGGAGAGTAAAGACTTTCTATGGACTTCAGCAACTTCCTTATTCATAAAGAAATGATGAATGTGATGTAGTGCTATACAATATAGCAAAGGATTTCTCTCTTGGCTAAACACAATGATTAATTAAAGAGATGATACAATTAACTTGATCATTTACTGTGAAATATTAATACATACTTGATGGATTCGGAAACTAGCAATCGAAAATATTGCTGAATAAGGTCCCAGTCTGATTCCAATGGGTACAAGAATGAAGTAATTGGAATGGAAATCTTACAAAGATAAGAAAAACATAGTATAACATGACACACCCACACACAGTGTAACAATGCATACATTGCTAGGACTCAGGGTGATTATTCTCGTTACGTGGGTGTGGTCCATCCATAGTACTTTTCTCAATACAACTGAGCTGGTTTGTTGAACTGGAAGGAGAACATATTGGGCAAACAAATGGTCGCCATATGACACGGAAGAGAATTGCTCCAGCAGTGAAATATACCTGGAAATAAAAGGAATAAAAGTATAGTAACTACTTATAGGTCAGTTCAAAATCAGTTTTACAAGTCAGGGAACGATGGAACACCAGGTATAGGAGTGTTGAAGAAATCAACTTTCATCGAGACATAACAGGACAACAATTCGCACAGCAAAGAGCGAGTCGTCTTATCAAAGAAGAGATCAGAACCTAACAAATAAATTACTGAATAATCCACTTATTGAAATCAGCCATGTTCCAACCTGATAGGAAGACGTAGAGTACTTTGGCCACTCTAACTGCAGCTGGTATATTACTGATAGCGTTACCATGGATACACTCCAATAACAATAGGAAATAAAGGGCGTGGTTTATGGTAGTTGTAGATACCTCGTCATTCACACTAGATTGGCTAATAGTTAAGACACACTTCAGTAACGTACCACACATGCAGAGGCTATATACAACATGACAGGTTGTGTTGGCCTAGTGAACATGTATACTAAACTTAAATACTGTTATAACCGGATATTTTTACTGTGATTTTATTTTTGCTGGCAACAAAAAATAGCAAAAATTAAACTACCTAAAAAAAATTAATGCACAAAAAAAAAATTATACGCAAAAATTTCTGGTTATGCGGTACTTAAGGTTACACAATGGGAAAGCAATAAATATGGTATACTACAAGCAGGATGCTAAAAATTCCTGTATAAATAAATATACCTGTTCTTATATGCCAGTACCAGTGGTATACATGGCCAGTCAATTGGTAGGAGTGATTCTTTACAACATGGTAACAATAGTGAGTCCACTTCTACTGGATTGGATCGTAGCCAGTAGTCAGAATGATGAATACTGTCATCATTGATGGTTGTGGTCTGGTGTATACAGTCGAGATATGACTGAGAGATCGGTATCAGTAACGAGATACACTTATCAATGGATGGCGATAAATTATCAGTCCTACAGTAGTAAAGTATGAGACCATAGTGTTCCATGTGTGTGTGTGTGTGTGTGGGTATGTACAATAGTATAAATGGCTAATACCTGTGGTGATATAGCGCTTGGTTGAAGACGATCCTTGATAATAGATTAATGATACACACCTCCAGACCAGGAGGAAGGAAGCCGAGTAGTTTAAACGCAGTCTCGTATACTAGACTACTTAATGATGGTGACAATTTCTCTCTTCCAGCATACTGAAACAAATATACACATAATCATCAGTTATAGGCATCCACAACATAGTGTTTATTAATTGTTAAACTCTCGCTTTCTACCCAACATGCATGAAAAAGCATCTTCAAGAGTTTCATATCACAGTATATAGGTAAGGCACACAAACTGTTAACTAAGGGATTAGACATAGTCTTGAAAGCCCTACCCATTTGTTTGCAGTAATTAAGGTTTGGAAGACGTATGGTACTCATGACTTATTAACTCGAGCGTGGGCGAAGGGTTATAGTAGTTGGTTTGTGTGTCTGTGTGTGTGTTACCGCGAAATCTCTGTGGATACTTGATGGTAGAACTTCACTGACACTCTATTGAAAGCGCTCAAAGTCGATAATTCCACGATTCAAAGGATTTTTGAAAACATGGCCAAGGTTAAGACAAAGATCTTTGAGTATATTGATCGATAGTTTTGCTGGTCGCCATTTCCTTAGACCGCAACCCTTGAGCACATGTTGTAAAAAAATTGTCAGTCACGCCTACTTACAGTTACAATTAATTTCAATCATGGCCTCTGATGATCCGCTCTCGGATCTGCTTTGGTGGCCGTCTAAACTGGCCCTGCTAGAATTTTTGGAACTTGCTGTATACATATGTGAGTCTCAAACTCTTGTTTATCTTTTGCTGGCTATATTTTCGAGTGATTATGAGTTTTGTAAGTGTAAAAATGCTGGACTGAGTCTGTCCTAGACTGGGAGTGTGTCTAATGAAACTGATGGTCTGCTCTACAAGTTTACTTTGTGCTTGTAACTTTTTAGTTAGTTCACTTGGTTGTTTGAATATGAAGAATTTTTACTTTTAGAAGATTGTATAGTGATGCTTTGTTATACTGTGAGGTGTGTGTGCTGGACTGTACAGACTAAGATCTACGGTGTGTAAGCATTGTGTGTAAGAAACTGTGATGTCAAATCACATTTGTATTGGATCAAATGTATACACATGCATAACCGCGAGGGTTCAGCACTTAGTGCTTTCATTAATTAAAATGATTGGATTAGAAGCTACTCACGTGATCTGTACCTTGCTCATGCTAACGCTGTGAAACAATCATGTTTCTGCTAACTAATCTGGAATTAGCGCCTTCACTATGACTTACTGTAGGAGTTTTTTTAAAGCAGAAGAGAAAGAAAGTTTACCTCTTGTGTTACCCTTCCAGAGGAAAGAACGCTTGTTAGATAGTGGTATAAGTGTCTCAAAATTAGCGAACTAACATATGGCACATGGCTTTAGTAGTCTTTTAAAATATAATATAGGCTACTTTTCCAGGTCCAATATAGCTTTTCTTATTCTAATGTGGCCACTTTTTGTGTTACCCTAACTGAAAAAAATTGTTTTGTTGATACCAAATGAGAAACGAGTCTTTTTTGTATAGGAACAACTCCAAATCAACCGTAAATACAATAAGTATTAGAAAAAATCACATCCAAAACAACAAATCTTGTGAATGAGCAGCCATGTTTGCTTTGTGACTATGAACTCCGCCCACTTCTACCAATTGCTAGTTTCCCGGGCTGTTCCCGGGAAACATGATCTAAAGTGTGCACAAGTGCTAATCAAGCCAGTTTCCAATCCCGTTTACGGGTATAATATCTACGGTTATGTTGTCAGCAAGAAATAATAAAAACACAAAAAAAAAAATAAAAAAAGAGGACCAGTGGCTGATACTGACGGATGCAAGGAAACTAAGCTATGTGACCATGAAAATAGCTGTTAATAAGGTTATATAGCACCTCGAAATCACATGAAATATTCTTTATTCGATCGCAACGAAGGCTTTTATACCGAATCCCGATGTAATTGAATGGGTCAAAGAGCAGCACACAAATATCCACCATTATAATTATTACTAATAGTATACACAAAGGGGGTGGAAAAGCTTAGACACCTGTTTTATGGCTTCAATCTCCCCAAATAATCACAATGAATATTATTACAATCTAATGAATATTGTTACTGTGTCTAGCCTGGCGAAAATTCCTTCCAAAAAATAAAGGTACCAAAAAGGGGGGGGGTAGCAAATAGCTCATTTTCCGGAGTTGGCTGCTAGAAACTGCATTACATTTTCTCCTACTGGAAGCCAATAAAGTGCTCGACTTGACAACTTCTGCTGTCCAAGGTTTTGACCCCTTTCTGGCTTTCTGTATACTGTAAGTTAGTCAACCAGCACAGCTCTGACAGCTGTGGTGTTATTTTAATGAATCAGTTAAAGATAGCCATACTTGAAGATAACACAGCTGTGTTTACTTAGTCATTTATGAATACCCACCCCAATAAAGCCCTAATAATCACAATCAGAAAATAATTTTTAGTATTTACCTGAGCAAGAATGTTTGTTGGAGTCTAAGCTGTAACCAGAGTTACAGGAGCAGGTATAGGAACCGGCATTATTGTTACACTGCTGACCACACCCACCATTACAATCGGAACACTCATTAACATCTTTGGAGGAAAAAAATTAAGGAGTATAGTATATACTAATAATAAGTTGATAATTTATATAACACACAACTGTGTACTTCTTAGTTACCTGTATTGCAGTTGTTACCAGTCCAACCAGTTTGACAGCAACATTTACCCGGAGAAACACACAAGCCATAACCACACCCACCGGAACAAATGGCTAAATAAAAAAAAAAACATAAACAACAACAACAACACCGTTTGACGTTTGTTATGCAGTTGATGAATAAAAACACAATAATGGAATATACTAAAAACCATGACTAATAATTAGTATATAAATGGTAGCAGGAATAATAATTTGGTTTCTTATTCATCAGTAGCCATAATTGATATTATAATAGAATTGCCATTAATATGCAATGTGGAGGGTGTTGAGCTTACGTTTGCAGTTAGGAGATGTTCCAGAATATCCACTACAGCACCTGTACCGTTTGTAATGTTGGGTTCTGTAAGCTGCATAATGCTTGGTTTTATAAGCTGAGCGAGTTACGGTTCTATAACCTAATCTGGAATATACATAATATTGATTATAAAAAGTCTCATTCCAATAATTCCATACTGACCTGGTTCTGTATCTTGTACACCAATTCCAACACCAAATGAACCGGGAACAGCATGTTCTATAGCTCTCCCAGTAGTAGTAACTCTCGGTCTGTTTATAATAGTAGATTTCGTTCTTCTTGTAATAGTACATGATACGCTTAGTAATCCAATAGGCCGTTTTGCATTGTGAACTCCTGCAAACACTGTTATAAGGAAGATAACTTATTGTTGGTGTATATAGTATAACCCATCATACTTTGAGGATGTACTGAGGGATGTACTATTGCAAACACTGTAAAAATACATAATTAAATCAAAATGTGCACAGTAGCTATTTGATCATCATACTTTGAAGCTGCCTTCACACTGTAGAATAATGCTGCAAAAGAGAAAAGAAATAAACAAAAGCAAATTAGTTTATTAGACATTTTGTTCGATTGTTGTAGTCTTCAACTAACTAAAAATAGCTGTAAAAGGTGATTCCTTTTATATTATACACAGCATGCATGTCAGCCCATGATGAATAATAACCATTAGTATTAAATAACTAACTGTATACATGTAGATATTGATAGGTTATCAGCATAATTATTTTTTGCCGGTCAGCATGCCAAAAAAAAATTGTTACAGTTAGACTAGTTGTCATTATTATCTAATCGTTCCCACTACAGATGGAGCCCACCATCCCACGTCAGCCTATAATCATGGCTAATTGATGGCTCATAGAATCCCTTGAGGGAATGTCTGGGATTTCAATTGGTGGGAGTAGGGGGGTAGTGGCTGACATTAAGTCACGCGACTTTAATCGAGTTTACAGTCAGAGTTTGCTGTGACCTCTATTCAACCTCACAAAGACAACCACCAGACAAATACCAGAAAGAATCATACCTGAAGGAGGGGAACCAGAACCAAGCTATACGTGTAGTACATTGTAGCTGCAAATACAATTAATTATATTATGTACACACACAAAAACATAGGACTCTAGCCAATATTAATGGCATTGTATAACACAAAAGAGCATAACTGTATTACTGTACTTGAAGCTATGACTGATACAGACAGAACATGCTGCTATTGCTGCAGCTGATCATTTTGGCACTATACAGTACTAGACTGAACCATCAAACTCTTCAGGCATACCGGTTTTTACATTACTGATTTATTATTGCTGCATACTTGGTATGTATACCAGTTTTTATAGGTTATTATTCATACAGCAATATAGGCTTATTTAAGCACATATACATACCACACTGAATTCTGTGATATAGTTTGTATGACACTAGTTAAACAGCAGCTATAATTATATAATAATTATAGATAAATTGTATAAATCTCAATATTATCACAAGCTAACTGTACTGTGTTACTAACAATATTTCAGAGCACTCAGTCTCATAAACTTCTGATTTCATTATTTTAAACTAAAAACACCATATAGTCATATAGTGTAGCAATTAATAAAAAAACTATAGATGTCTATAGTCTTATAATCGTTTTTGCCTATACTCTTTATAAATCCCATATAGTACCAACTCTTTATACTCATTCTTTTGTTGGGGTACCTATATTAGCTGAGAAATCAAGAGAATTGATATTAATATGGGTTGGGAAAGAATTTATTCATTTCTTTTCGGAGAGGGAGGGGGAGAAGGTGATAAATTAGATAAACAACTTGCATTCTTATATACAGCTGCGCCCGTCTGGACCCAACCTTCCTCTTCTGCAGCTATACTTGTTAACAAATTTTCACATTCTTGATTACATCCGCCATTATTGGATTCATACTCATTTAAATCTATATAATATACGTAAATCATAAATATATACGTAGCTGGCGTTTGTTCAACAACCTTAAATACTGAGCCATTTATTATAACTAACCATTACAACTGTGATTGTCTGAGTCCAACATATATCCACTGGTACAGTTACACTGGTATGACTTTACCTGATTAGTATGATCGACCACACCCACCATTATCGGAGTCACACTCATTGATATCTATATAATAATAACTGCTGTTAGCGAATAGTATACTATACTCCTGTAATAATTACTCCACAGGGAATCATGCTCTGTAAGTTACTAGTCTCGCTACCGCTAGCCCCTCCCATTTCGCTGCACTACGAGGAGGGTCTGAGGAAAGACTATTGTCAGTCTTGTTCAAGTGCCACTTAAGTTATGCCACACCATATGGCTTCTATAAAATTATTCACAATATTTGAAATGATATTCATTGAAGGAACACCCCCTGACTTAACACACTGTGTAAATAAAGGAAGCAGAACAATATGATAAGTGACCTAGCAATATAATTATTCGACTCAAGTACTACCAGAAATCCGGTTGTACTTGAACAAGACTGACAATAGTCTTTCCCCAGACCTCCTCGTAGCACAGCGAAGTGGGAGGGGCTAGCAGTAGCGAGACTAGTAACTTACAGAGCATGATTCCCTGTGGAGTAATTATTACAGGAGTATAGTATACTTTTCACTAACAGCAGTTATAGCTACAGTTGGCAGCCTGAAATAGGTGATCCAGTATACCCCTTACAGCACTTATACAGTTTATAAAAGGTAGGTCTGGAAGCCTGGTAAGAGACAGTTTTAACGCCAGATCTGGAAACAGATATTATATCTAATTACAAAGCCCTCATTCCCATAATTTCATACTGACCTAGTTTTATACCTCGTACAATGTTTAATAAACCTGGAGCAGCATGTTCTATAGCTCTCCCTGTAGTATAGTAGGTCTCAGTCCTGTAACCAGTATAGTAAACCGTCCTGAGTTGTGTATTCGTGCAATTAAGCACTGTTTTAAGGAAGATAATAATTATATAATCGGTACTGTACAGTGTACAGTACATAACCATGCAGTCATACCCTGAGGATGTTGACTTGCATTGACTATAGGAAAACATATAATAAATTCAAGATGGCCGGTGTACAAGGTGGCTGGTGTACAGTCTGTACTTTAATAATATTAATAATTATTATAGATTATCATACCCTGAGGCGCTGCCTTCACACTGTAGAATAATGCTGCAAAAGAGAAAAGACATAGAGTAAATCAGTTTATTAGACATTTTGTTGTAAATTTTACTTTTTTTATAAACACTTGCCAGCCACACATACATGCCTGCCATGCAAGCAAGACAGCTATAAATTTTATTATAAAAAAAACAAATTATAACCATTAATTAATTTATAGTAATTTATAACTTTAATTAACGACTAGTCATCAGCATGCAAAACAAACAAAAAAACTAAACATTATTTCTGTTATTATTTTAAGTTAGTGACTTCTTCATAATCAGGGTTAATGATTCTGTTTGGAGATGCGCTCTCCATTGGAAGATAATCGTTCTCACTACGAAGGGAGCCCACGTCAGCGTAATCATGGTTGACGGCTCGTAGTATCCCTCGAGGGGGGAGGTCAGGGATCTCAATAGGAGGGGGTAAGGGGACAGTGGCTGACGTTAGGTCACCATTAGGACCCAGTGGTTCATATATTGGATCATTACCTTCAATACTAGTGTAGAACATTGGCTCTTCTCCTAATTCATCATCTACCTTCTTTGGCGAGTTGTAGTAGTCACCATTCAATTCACCCTCTATCTTCTTTGGTGTGTTGTAGTACTCCTTTTCAAGTTCCTTAGAGCCTTGGTAACGTTCGAGTTCGAGAGATGGGTCATCGATCGGCGGGTTTACAGCCAGAGTCTGCTGTAACCTCTTGTTACGCTTATTCAACCTCACAAAGACAACCACCAGACAAATACCGACTAGAATCATACCTGAAGGAGGGAACCAGAGACAAGATATATAGCACACTGTAGCTGCAAATACTCTTAATTATACATGGACACACAAATACACAGGACTCTAGCCAACATTAATGCATCGTATATAATAGAAAAAAAAGTAAAGCCCCACGTATGCATTGTTAACTACTGTGTACTATTGCATAACTAATACTGTTTCCATACCTATTAAAACAGCACATGCTGCGCCCGATATTGCTACTACTAGACTGGAACTACCACCATCCTGTAGAGCAGCAGGTTCAGGAGTACTCTGTGTATTAATCATAAAGTATTACAATATTTTATGCATACCGTAATACAACATACAGTCGTGTGTATTGCTGCTGTGGTATCACTACTGGTGCCAACTGGGACTATAGACTTGGTATGTGAAACGGGTGAAACCCCTATAATTAATTATGAAACAGTTGGAAATTTTGAAACACTAAAATCAATGATTATAGCCAGTTACTTGTTATAGAGTTGCGACAAAGTTCAACGTTGGAGTCATCAGAACATTCATGGCATTTTGTTTGTCCACGTTCGGGTTGGTAATGATTCAATGGACAAGGGGTACATGGGGTGAGGCCATTATCTGATACAAAATGGGGCTTGCAAAGCGCTGTAGTTATAGAAGGAAACTGAATTATACAGAAATGTTGTTATACTATTGTCCTTACCAAGGCACTCTTCTTCAAGTTTACTTCCAAAGTCCACTGTGCTTGACTTGTCTGGACACTTGATGCATTCCTTCTGTGATTTAGTATCTTGATATTGCCCAATAGGACAAGGCATGCACTGGTCCTGGGTCTGTTCCAGATATTTCCCATTTCCAATATCAATGATTTGCTTGGACACACCACCACTATACTGACCAGGTCTACAACCAGCTGTATAAACAAAAACACACAGAAAGATAAAGATAGATAGACTACATATACACAAAGCAAAGTAATAGGCTTACCACATATCACAAAATTGGAAGTGACTTCGAATCCATCAGGACAGGATACATATCGAGGTTCAATAGTCATGCTGTCTTTAACAGACGTGAGTGAGCTAGTATTCTGTATATTAATCACTATCCCCTGAGGCGAGCTGTACATGGTTTGTAATAGGGATTTTGATGCTTCCAGGTTTTCAATAGCAGGACCAACCACTGCCATGGCATCATCAATTGAAACAGATTGTGAATTGTCTCGATTTGGTGTACTTAGAGTAAAGACAACATTGAACATGTTTTGGTCAGTTTTAGTGAGTTGAAGATTTGTGACTTCAGCCTGTGATAATGTTAGCTTCTCTATCTCACTGGTGACTATCTGTACCAGTTGGTCCTCTTGATGATCCATCGCTCCATTATTCGAAGCCAGTGTTATTCTGACAGTATAGTGCATTCTACTGAGAGTTGTTGGCAAAACGAGTAAATATGATGGACCTGAAGTTGCATTTCCCATTTCATTGTACGCCACACAAGTATACCATCCTTCGTGGCTTTGATCTGGTGAGACAATTACTATAGAGTTCCCCGATTCACCTTCAATTTTGGTTGGAGGGGTTGCCATGGATACCTGATGGAGCCATTTCCAGCCGGGCATAGGCCAGGCATTACTGGTTACATCACACGACAGGCGTACACCATTACTATACTTATCATAAGCCACATATAAGGGGTCTAGTGTCACGCTAAGAACTGGTCGAGTGAGAATATTAACTACAGTTACAAGTGAACTGATACTACCAGCACTATTAGTGGCTATACACTGATACATGCCACTATCAGACCTGACGGTATTGGAGATGGTTAGAGTCTGAGATGATGAGCTCAAATAGATCGAGTCACGTTTCCACAGATATTGAACAGGCAATATGGAGGCAACGTCACAAGATAGTTGTAATGTTCCTCCAGCTGATATATCGAGCATTGATGGCGGCTGATTGACAAACACTGGAGCTTCAGAACACCAGAAATTCAATGATTTCAAATCAAGGAAGATGTCGTGTAAAGCATGTAATGTTTGATTTGCCTCAGTGAAGGAGTAGTTGTAAAGTGTTCCCATGGCTATAATGTCATCCTTTATTGAATAGGCTTTAGATAGTATTGGATCAGTGCCTGCTAATGGAGTGTCTTCAATTACATTAATTAAATCATAATAAATTTTTTGCAGGCAATCAGCCACGCCCACACAGGATATATCAAAGCTGTTGCTTTCATTTGCATAGATTACATCAGACGTAGCTCGCCATTGGATAAATGCAAATTCAGCCAAAAGTTCTTGAAACCTCTTCATGGAGTAATTTTGAAATTGCTCGTACTGCGTGAAAGACTGATAAAGATCCCT
>JAYJLX010042037.1:0-14081 GCA_036873525.1 Chalinula nematifera
CGTATTCCAATTAACGCGCTGACCCCATGGCCGTAATAATTCTAATTATAATTAACCATTATGAAATCGGTCTATTGAATATCATAATTATATTTTTTTATTATTATTTCCTTCAGCCATCTGATGTGTTGGTTCTTGGTGAAATTAATGGAGTTTCCTGTGTCTTGCTAGCACGGTTGGTTTTTTTTTGTATTCAGTTGTCCTCCTTTTAAAAATTTATTCAATTAAGGTTAAAATTAACCAATTGAATATATGGGAAAAACTAAGGCAAGCCTAAGCTATTTTTTTTAATCATTTCTGTTCACTTATGGTTTGCTTAGCTCGACACTATTAATGAAAGTAAAGGCTTACCCTTTGAAAAAACTTATTTTCACTATTAATTATGTAAATTAATTGAGCTACTTTTGAATATTTTGGAATTAGCATGTACTAAAATTAGTATTTATTGCATGCTAATAATGTTACTTCAACTAATTAACGTTATGACAGAAAATGATTTAATTGATCTATTTTGTGCAGTTTAGCAGGAAATGGCTCAAACCCACTCAAATGAATTGCTATTTTCAGTTACCCACTACATGTGCTTAAACTGAAATGCCGTCATTCAGGTCTTTTTCCTTTAATTCGTAAGCCTTCCTTAGCATAAATCATTTGTTATTCCTCTGCCTGGGCATTACTACGATACATACCCATTTCTTGTGTACACGCCCTTCCTGGAGTGTAGTAAATATTAGGCCTGGGCAATATCAGTAGTAACAATATCATGATATGAATTTAGTATCACAATTATGATAGAGAGATAATCAAGTGTCATGATAGTATAAATATGGTTATGGACAAGCAGTGCAATTGGATGGGTGTCAGCAGCTATTGTGCACAATTTTAACTGTTGTTCTGGTTCAAAGAGACAGCTATTGGGCTTAAATTACATTAATTGTATAGTATAGTATGTATAATTATGTACCTTTTAATTATGTTTGAATTTCAATATTACATCATTATGTTGTTAAAATCATTGACATGTTATATGTTGTTAAAACCATATCACATCATTATGTTGTTAGCTAGTTATTTTAGAACTGAGCAACTTTATTATTAACGAAGGTAGAAACTTCAGTCATAGACAATTCTTCAGAATCACCCTCAGTATACAAACTTTTGTGTTAATATTGTAATATCGGGATATTATCACTATCATGAACCTTACAGTGAGCACTATTGTGATAGTGATTTTAGCACTATCGCCCATGCCCATATTTTATTTGTTGCATTTTATTGTATTTTACGTAGGCATGGTCGTAAACATAACGTAAACCCCTCAAATATAAACTACAGAGCCAACATATGGGCGCTCAAAGAGGAAGGATGTACTCACATCATCGCAACTACTGCATGTGGATCACTGCAGGAGGATATTCATCCTGGAGATATTGTTATATTGGATCAATTTATTGATCGAACTTTCAAACGAGAACCAACCTTTTATGATGGAAAACCAGACAGCCTTCCTGGTTTATGCCATTTACAGATGGATTTGCCATTTTGTGAACGTACTCGAGCAATCTTAATTAAAGGCTGTGAGACATTGGGATTTACCCATCATAAGAAGGGTGTTGTATTGACCAGTGAGGGTCCACGGTTCGCATCTAAAGCTGAGAGCATTATGTTTCGGATTTTAGGTGCTGATGTTGTCAACATGACAAGTGTTCCTGAAGTGTGTTTAGCTAAAGAGGCAGGTTTATGTTACGCTAGCATTGGCTTACCAACCGATTATGACTCGTGGAAAGATACAGGAGAGCCGGTTAGCTACTGTAGTAGTGTATACCAGCACACATATACATGTACCATGGCTTCACAGGAAGTATGGCCCTTATCCCAAAATATGAAGGATAGAGTTGTGGCAAAGTGATATACATGTAGGTAATATTCTATAGCAGTATCTAAAAGCTGACATGAACATTACATTTACAGCTGGTTCACAGTATTGAACTTCTGTGTTCTCTTACAACAAGTAATCAATATTAAAACCGAATTCTAACCTTGTGTCTGCTTCTGCATTCGTATTTGTTTACATTGACTTATGGTTATAATGACTATATTGTGAAACCCCCCCCCCCCCCCCCTTGTTGCAAATAAAATAGGTATTGTACATTATTTCTCCCCCCCCCCCTCCCCCCGTCACAAGTAGGAATTGTACATTTTATTTGTCTCAGGTGGATTTAGAGGCTAGAGAGATTAGCTTCAGTGAATTTATTTGAGCATTAATTGATATCCTTGACTTCTTCCAAAATTTTGCATGAAATATGGCCGTTTCTCTGTTCTCTGTACGTATTTAGTACTGTGTCAAAACAAAGGCTATTTTTATTTGTGCAGAGTAGAAGCTTTCATGGGCCTTTTTAAAATAAGGCTGTATCTCAATTTGCACATCACTTGTGAACTACTCCAAAAAATATACACAAGCTTGGTTTTGTTTTGAATTTTCGCTGCACCTTTCAAATGTAAGAGCCAATTCTCAAGCTTTTGCTTGTTTTTTTTTTATCTTCGTAGTGTATTGTGTACTCCAAGATGGCCGCCGTGATAAGTGCCACACTTTCTTATCAGATAGCCACGCCTACTGCAAAGGGTCTGTATATGTTGTCCTTGTCAACCCTTTAATGTTTCTGCTATATGCTTACAGTATATTTAAGTCCCATGATGTCTGGTTATCGCTGGTGTGGAATGACAAGTGTTCCATGGATGTAAATTACTTTGACAATGTATCCTATACAGTACAATCTTTGATAGTGGACACTCCAAGAAAGGGACATAGTATATAATAAACCTCTTAACAAAGGACACTCAGCAGTGTCCTAGAAGACTTGTGCAATAGATTTTGACCTCCCAAAAGATGGACAACCTCTCCATAAAAGACAAAGCACTTTACTTTATATAGGTCCAAAGTGTCCTTTATTCGGAGGTTCTGCTGTATATTGTTTAACATACTGTACCGTTATCACACTGTCTTTGTAAAACTTAATCTGAATTTATTTTTGTGATAAAGGCAGGTTTGTTCCTAAAAAAAATCATCTAAAGAGCATTTTACCCGTCCACTGTACTTGAAGCCTCAATTTGCTTGCATTAGTGATACCTGAAATGTAATAGTCAGTAGAAGGTAGATTATATACATGTAGTGGAGACTTCGATATCATTACACACTATCAGTATTTCTACCATGACTGGTATGAATTGGCCAATCAAATCGCAGAATACGAGGTTGATAAATCTTGATATAACACCTCCTGGGTAAACTGGGAATTGTTATTACACAGCTTGGGTTATCATAAGTTATTGTTATCAAAAAAAACATTGCATACCTCGGTATGGTTTGTATGGCGTTTATCAACCTCCTTTGGTATGATAAATCCCATAGAAACCTTACCTCGGTATATAACCTATACTTAACTGCAATAGGATATTGAGGAACCATTTTAACCTAATGTACAACCTAATTTTTATCTTTTACAATGTTCGTTTATTTTCCACTGCACG
Organism: Chalinula nematifera; assembly: GCA_036873525.1. NCBI lineage: Eukaryota > Metazoa > Porifera > Demospongiae > Haplosclerida > Chalinidae > Chalinula > Chalinula nematifera. Next base: position 3,529 of record JAYJLX010042037.1, read on the forward strand.
AGATATGCGATTATTAAGCATGGCTAGTGTAGAGTTTAGCGGAGAAAATGTCATACTAATCAGAAAATATCCTATTTGTCATGCTCTTTTTATAACAGAACGTTCAACTTTCAACCCGAAGGTTTACACCAGTTGTATGATCAACTGATAAGGCCTTTAGGATGCAAAGCTTTGACATAATTTTTTGTAAAGGTTAATGTTGTCCGTGGAATTGCCGTTTAAGAAACTATCATGTATTGTAAAATGACAAAAAAAAAAAACCCCGAGAGAAATTTTACATGTAGGGAGTTTTCATGCAAGCCTTGTCTGTATCTCTTAAATGACATAAATTTGTTACTATCTTTCCAGTAATATGTGGATATGCATTTGTTTCAAGTTACAATGTGCATTATCATATACTTTTTGGTGGTTGTAACCTATGCATGTGTAGGTAAATGTGTCAGTGGTTTTGAAGACTCTCAAGAATAATGGTGACAAAGCAAAGCAGTTAATTATGGCGGTAGTGCCCATTATTGCTGCAGAAAATTGGTCGACAACTTTAAAAGATAACCAGGTTTGTGCACGTACATGTAATTCACTGTAAACACTATAAGTTATATTTTAATTCACTGTACATTTAATTTACTGCTTTCATGAACATATAATTCATTGTACATACAGTATAGTGCAAAATAAGAGCTAAGTAGCTACTGAGTAGTTACTGTTACCCTACCTAGGTAATTTACACGCTCTACTGTGCTAATACTTGTTATTACCCTTCAAAATGGCAGTAGCTACCTTCAGGTAGCAAGATTCTTTGCCTCTTATATTGTTAACACATTGCTAATTCACAACTTCACTAGAATAGCCATGTATACACAAGGAGATGGGTCATATTGTATGACTTGAAATCAACAATAATACCATCATACCGTTACTGTGTAGCAAAGTATTCTATGCTACTACTCTACTCTAATGCTAGGTACTACCCTAATCTACCATGGAAGTACTTAGGTACTAATTATAACTGCTTTACACTACTCATACCCTACTCTGACCTACTTAGCTTTTATTTAGCACTATACTGTACATATAATTCATTATACGTACAGTAGATGTACTGTAATTCACTGTATGTGCGTGTAATCAAGTGACGCCAAAATAAAAAATTTATGTGTGCATGTACATACTTCAGGCATTACTATGCACTACTGTTGAATGTAGCAGTTATTAAGCAACAATTGACAGAATACTGCGGGTTGAAAAATTCTCGCGACTGCTAATTCTCACGATTTTATGGCGTACGAGCAAGCCATCACAAAACAGGGGAAAAGTTCGTGTTGTAATGCAATGAAAATAGGCACGCAAACTACTAGTAGAAGCAGCAGAATATTATATTAGTAGTGCTAACCTCAGGTGTTTTTGGCGATTTTGGTGTTCTTTGAATGTATTTATCGAAGTTCCTTAAAGCGTTCCAGACCAGTTCTGTTCAGAACTTATACCGTGAAACTGTTGCCGTGTTTAAAAGAGAATTAAACTCCTCCCATTTTTGAATCCTTTTGACATTGTGTGCAACTGACTCAGAGGCGAGGTCAGTTTAATTATTTTGATGAACATAATAATTATTATACTAATTTCAGTTAATAACAAAAGATTTTTTATAATTATAATGGAATAACATACTGTATAACTGGATACATGTATTTCTACTGTACTGTGACTCTATTTTTTTGCAGTAAAAAAATTGTTACTGAGTCAAGCAAAAAATTGTACTCGTATCTGCCACGTATGATGACTCAGTGAATTTAAGTATTGTACATGCTCTATACAGTTTGCCAAATCAGTTGAATCAAATCAGCAATAAAAAACTAAATGCAAAAATTTTTAGTTTATACAGTAGTACTCCATAATTCTGTTGATTATCATAATTATAACCATTGTCAGATGGCTGAGGGTATTACAATGGAGCAAGCCTTGTTGGACATTGGATCCTACCCAACAGGGCCAACATTGGGTCATTTTGCTGTTGCACACGGTAACAGGGCAGCCATAGCTGAGTGTAATTTAAAGGAAAGTACTGTAAGATCCGTAAAAAAGCAATACATGGAAGCCATTGATGCTGATAATGTTGACTCAGTGCAGTCATCACCACAGAAGAAATGTGGCAGAAAGTGCCTCCTTGGAGATGAAATGGACAGTGAGGTTCAACAGTACATTAGGTGACAACGAAGTCGAGGTTCGGTGGTCACCAGAGCTACTGTAATTGGTGTGGGCAAAGCTGTTGTAGCTAAGCATGATCAGCAGAGGTCCCTTGTTGAATACGGAGGAAGCCTTGACTTAACAAAGCACTGGGCTGAGTTAATACTTCACAGAATGAAGTTCGTGATACGTTGAGGCTCCACTAAAGTACATATCCAGTTGAGGAATTCGAAGAAGTGAAGCGAAAGTTTTTGAATGATATATAAAGGGGAATGTTGTAATGGAAGGCATCCCTAGTTCGTTGATAATCAACTGGGACCAGACAGCAATCTAAACTGTTAGGGTTAGGGAACCCGACGAATAGAAATTGCCAGGATGGGAGATAAACGGCAAATTACTGCTAATTGGCAGGTACCCTAAATGGACAGTTTCTACCTCAACAGCTTGTTTACACAGGAAAAACTCCTGCTTGTTAGGTTTTGGTTTTCCCATTGCCCTTGGCACATTACCCACATGCCTAATCACTGGGCAAATTAAGAGACAACAAAACAGTACATATTAAACATATTGGTGGCATATGTGAACAAAACAAGAGAGACGGAAGGCTTACCACCTACTCAGAGAGCCCTTGTAATTTTTGATGTGTTCAAAGGACAAATGTGCCAGTCAACAGTTGACCTACTCATGGACAAGAACATCAACTTCGTCTATATATCACCAAACTGTACAGATCGACAACAACCTTTAGACGTAACTGTGAACAAATCATGCAAACACTATATAAAAAAAACAATTCATTGACTGGTACTCGTCTCAGGTATTGGAAATATTGAACAGTGAGGAGCCATCAGCTGGGAATATATCACTTAAATTGTCTGCAATGAAGCCACTGGGAACTGATGGCTTTTCATGAATACATGTGTGCACACCCAGAAATCATACATAATGGTTTTAGAGCTACAGGTATAGCAAGTATCCTTGATTACAATTGTAATCCATAATTTTAAGTATTACTGTTAAACTATAATGTGATAATATTACATAATTTATATATACTTATAAAGATGTTTTTTTCAATATTAATTTATTTATAATAATAATAATTATATGCTTCATTTATTTCTAATTATACTGATTCAACACTTCAGTCTCACTTACAATACTAGTATAGAGTCTACAAACCTGGTCGTCATGAACAATATCGTGGTATTTAGTGTCAGTTTTACCATGTTTATATATACCAAGTCAGTTCGAGGTCAGTTCTCACATGGTCCAGTTCTCCTGAATAACCTGCTGAATGAATAATTCAGTCAGATTGTTTTTTTTATTATTCTATGATATTTTGGTAGTACAATGATATAACAATGCAATATTGACTGTAGACTGGAAAATAAGCTAGCTATTCTTTAGAAGAACAAATTAGTTTATCATTTCAGCAAGCAGAGCTATTATGATTTTTCAGCAGCAGCTCAACCTTTTGTAATTCTTCCATCTTTCCATATAACTTCATAGTGTAAGGAATTTCCATTCCTCCTTGGGGCAAATCTCTTGTAGCTTTTCTAGCTTCGATTACTATGCACTCGATAAGGGAGTCTGTCTTCTGTAAAAACAACCAAAAAACTCAACTCATCAGTCTCGGGGTATGTCCAACAACAGCAGAGTCTGGTCCTGGTCTGTAGACTCCAACCGCGTAACTGTCACTTTGGTTGTTCTTTTGAGCCTTGCACTCCACTTTTTGCCGATGAAAGGCTGCCAGTCAGCACAATAAACATGGTATCCTCAAATACAACTAGTTACTTCTACTTGAGCTCCAGCCATTATTTTTCTCTTCGGTGCGCGCCAAATTAACATGGGTGGCTGAGCTTACTGTGCAATTTATGTTGTCATGGAACTAGATCTAATTAATTATTCGTATTTATGTGTTGTTATGGAATCAGTTGTTTCTGCTAAAAAATTGCGAGAATTAGCAGTCGCGAGAATTTCTCCACCTATGGTATTTTATTGTTGAATGTAGAGGTTCCAACCTACTTACAATGTAATAGATGGATGTTTTTACAGTGACTTTATTGTTGCTGGTAGCAAGAGAAACATTATTTAATCATGTAACGAAAATTAATGCATGTATTTAGTATTACACATGATCTACTTCCACCAAATCAGTCAGATCTAAATGCAAAAAAAATTATCAAGTGCTTTTCAGTTATCATATAGTTTAAGCCCCTTCAGATGCCAACTGATTTTCACAAATTTGGGCGAAATTCTTGCTTAAAATGGCATGGGTGTGCACCATTTTAAGTAAACATAGGCAAAAGTATAAAATTTATCTGGCTGTATAAACCATCAACACTTTTATAAGCCAAATCAGGACACAGTATACATCGCAAACCTTCATTAGCTATCCATTTATGTAGCTTCAACAAAGAATATTAGACGGGAGAAGGCTGCAGATCGAAATGAAAGCACTAAAGTGCTGAACCCTCGCAGCCATACATGTATATATCGTACAGTATTTACATTTGATCCAATAAAAACCTGATTGACAACACAACTTCACATCTGGCAATGCACATATAATCCAGCAAACACTTACAGTATAACACAACATACAATTTAAGTATTCTTCACACTTCAACAACCAAATGAACCAAGTAACAACTTACAGGCCCATGTAGTAAACTTTTAGAGTAGACCATCAAATTTCAGTAGTCAGAATCCAGCCTGGCATTTTTGCACTAAAAAACTCACAATTATAGTCGAGCAGAAGAATACTATGCTTTAGAAACTCTAGGGCCATGTTAGGGCAAGTGTTCACAGCAGTAGATACTACCAGGAGGCCATTATTCCCAGCAGTAGATGCCACCAGAAGGAGGCCATTACTCTGAGTAAATTCTAGGCATGACTAACAAATTTTACAACAACATGTGCTCAAGGGGCGCGGTTAGAGAAAATGGCGACCAGTAAAACTATCGATCAAAATACTCAAAAGATCTTAACCTTGGCCATGGCCATGGAGTGTCAGTGAAGTTCTACAATCAAGTATCCACAGAGATTTCGCGGTAACACACACACAGACAGACACACACACAAACCAACTACTATAACCCTCCGCCCACGCTCGGGTTAAAAATCAAACCCTGTCGTATCTTAGCCATTGTTTTGTCCCTACAAAATGGCGGATAGCTTTTCAGTCACACCTACGTAATTAGAGCAATATTCGGTCAATTTCCCTTTGATCTGTTAGCGCTTTAAGGGCCTGTTTCTAACCACCTTAAAACCACTATTATTAGAGGGTGTGTTTATTTAGTTATCTAGACTGGAGTTTACATAGTTAATGAGCACTATTATTAAGAATTACCCCAACTCCTAAAAATGCTAAATTAAGTACCCTCTAATATAAGTGGTGTTAATTAAGGTAGTTAAATTAAGTTGTGTAACTGTACTAATTAATTGGGGCTACCCTAAGCAAGCCCCACAATAGTCAAAAGGGTGTATGTGTGTGAGGGTCGACCAAATTATAGGGGGGAAAGTCTACTGTACTTTTTAAATTCATAAAAAAGCACATTTTATCAGATTACAGAACATTTCACCTGAGTACGTTTAACAATGGCTATGTAAATGGTAAAGTCAGCTCTGTTTATAAGATTGAGGTACAGATGCAAGTTCAGGTTCAAACCAATCATGACTTAAAAGTTTGCCATCTGAGTTCTTGGTTCTGGATGCCCAGCCTGCTGTTTGATGCCCAGCCTGGTATTGGATACCCATGCAACCTGGTGTTTAATGCCCGCCGGGTGTTTAATGCGCAGCCTGGTGTTTGATGCCACACAAATTTACGCAGCAAGTGTTATGCGTAGATCTACTTAATCTACATCATGATCCTCTACTTTCTTTGAAGTCATCAAAGTATATGTAAATAAAATTTGTCCCTCGTAAGGGAGGAACCAGGTCATGATTATCTTTATAGGCTTTTTGGTAACCGATTCTTAATCGCGTTTAACACAAAGCCAAGAAATGTCTTGTCTGGATAGTTGCTCAGTGTTACCAAGGATATATACTGCCAAGGGCATACATGTATATACTATACTACTAGTATATATACCCTTGATGCTACCTACCACTCCAACCATTTCAGTGATGTGATTATATCTATTCATTCCTAATAGTTGCTGTCGTCTGACATTTTGCTGAGCTACAACCATTACGTGGCCAGTGTACTTGTAGCTTCCTTTTGTCCTCTCACAGCACCACTGATCCGGACCCTTTGTTTCCTTTGAATGGTGCTGGTTACCATGTTAGGATGTAACCTGTCCAAGAGAATTCAGATCTTTTATCCCATTAGGAGCTCATGTTCTGCCCCATAAAGAGTTCAGCTGGTAAAAGTAGTATGCACAGTTGTATGTTAGGTTAATGGGAATCTTGTGACTTGACTCTCTAGACTTCCAGACATGTTCTTCAAACTGCTTTGTATGTTTCAACCATAACTTCAATTTGTCTTTTGGACACACGGTGGTATGGCGGGATTTGTATGTACATGTAATGAATACCATTGTGACCATCTGAAATTCTTTGGTAAGCATAGTGCCATTGTTAGATGTAATAGTGTCCATTAACTGAACCATGGATGTCTTGGAATTTCTCTGTGGTTGTTGTTGTAATAGCAATGGCTACTTCTAGCCATTTGAAATGGGCGTCAATCACCAGTAGAAACATCTTGCTGCAAAACCTTTAAGCATAGTCTACATGTGAACATTGCTGTGGTTTTTTTTTAAGAATTCCCGTGTTGAAAGGAGGACTGGAATTTAATTCTGTGTGTCAAAATTGTTTGCATTGAAGATAGTGCATTGAAGATAGATTTTGATAGATTTTCATGCCACCATATGAAACTGGTAGCATTTAATTTACTTCCTGGATGACCCTCATGCAATCACTTAATGATCTACCTATTTGTGGTACTACCAATCTGCTTCCCTAAAGCACACAACCACCTTCCATACTTTGTTTTATTTGTTGGTTCTGTTAGGTCAAAAGTAATGGCATCCTCCAATTCTGTCCATTTTGTTAAAGGGAGGTTCCTTATTCGTAGAAGTACTGGATGTTGTTTCAGTCCATTTAAGAAACTTTGAAAACTACTGGAGTAGTTTTAAAGGACTGGAGTTTTTTTTTTAAAGGCTTTCAATTAGCATTATACCATAAACACTGAAATTTTCAAGTGGCTTTTATTTCACTAAAAATGATGTTTGAGTAGTATAGAAAATATTTGTGGGATTAAATTTTGCGAAAATATTCAATAGCGAATTATTAACCACATGAAATTATGGACAACATGCATGTAACTAAAGATTATTATCAAACATGTATATTATAATAAAACAATATTTCACGAGTAAAAATTTCACAATCTTGGTTCAATAGCGAATACAGCAAAAGTTGATACACTGTGAAAATTTCAACATTTCCAGTAGTACGGCCAGGAACTGGTTTGTATAAGAATACACTCCTTACTGTAGTGCCAATCTTTGTAGTTTCGCTGATGCTATTTCAGGGATTTGTGCATGTATGTTTTCCCCATATATGTGCTTCACATTGTTTGAGGTACAGTTTATGTGGCCATAAACGTAGTTGCGTATTCCGAAAATTAGGGTCTTATGGGAGTACCTTTAATCTGTTGGAAGTTCCAGACAAAAAGTACTCCCATAAGACTCCGTTGGAACTAATAACCATGAGGTATGAGCAATACAACGTTTAGGTGAGTTCTGTTCCTTTTGGACCAGCACTGCCCTAATTGCTATTGAATGGTGAAGCATGACATGATAGCACTATCAGTTTACTTCAATCAAATGCTCACAGGCCATTTATACCTGGGACAGTGCTTTATGCTAGTCAGGAATGGCCTGACCGACCCATTGCTAAACTGTGAAGGGTCAGGATTCACTCAACACTCCTTTTGGTCGAGCTTTATAAAGTTTCGGGTGTGGCTGTTGGTATAGCTAATAACGAGTTAAACCGTTTTAAACCGTGTGCCTCACGATAAACAAGTTAACTTTGAGAGTCATTGTTATGTTTTGTTATTGTTGCTGTTCTATACTAGGACTGATCTCTATGACAATGGAAAGTCCACCGTTTGTTCCATGTTGTATATCAACATACATATCCGGCAGGAATTGATAGCATAGCAACTTTCCAAAGCCAGTTGGAAATACGACTAACGTCTTTACCTTCAAGAAAACTGCTAATGGCCGCCTTTTGTTCCTTCTAAACTGACTCTTCCTTTCAATTGGATTTAACCTTGGGATCCATCTTGATTTATTTCAGTAGTAATTAATTAAAAGTTCATTAATATTATACTTAAACGTATAAAAACATCACTGCACAGAATCTGTGCAGTGCGACCAAAATGAGTGTTGAGTGAATGCTGACCCTTCTGCTTTAGCAATGGGTGGATCAGGCACACCTGACTAGCTTTATGCTTGGTTATCACAAAAAAAATTTCTTTTATGTTGCAATTACCAACAACAACTGTGCCAGTGATTTCTACAAGTGCACTTACTACCAATGCAGTATGGTTGGAAAGGATTCCCATCATGTTCTGTTGAGGCTCCAACTTCAGTTGTATTATAGACTATCGTATTGTTGAGACACACTGATAACAGTTAACAACGATTGGAACGGATAACCAAAGAAAGTGAACCAATGATGAAACGTACGAGAAAGTATATTTTTCAGTGAACACAAGAATAAATTAATTATATTGATTATTAAACATAATAATGAATAATAATGTGGTGTGGTTTCCGCTACAGCACTTGGTTCCCAGTGATGTCTGCCACAGTATCATAGATGAGTGGGCAATCAAAGAAATGCAAATGTACATCATAGCTAAAATTGTAGCACCGGAAGTGCAATGATTCCCAGTATGCCCCACCCACTACTGGTAACTAAATTAGCGATGCAATTTTAGCAATCAAAAAAAATTGTTTAAATGAATTTAACAGTTTAGACGCAAAGGAAATGTTTTTTTTTTCAGTATCAGTGAAGTTCAATCTTGCTTTTTCAGAGGACTCCCAAGCATCTAGGTAACGTAGAAAGTTTAGTCTCGCGTAGCCAGACCTCCCACTTTTGCTTCGCGTGGTGAGGGTCTGGAAACTTCCTATACTACTTTCGTCCAGCATTGCACCTCGATTCGAGGGTACAACTAAGTGGTAGGCGGGTCTTGTGAGGCTTCTTAAGTGTTAAATAAACATGATTCTCTTGATAACTGATACGGAAAGCACTTAAGCTTCACAAGACTTGCTTACCGCGAAGCAAAAGGGTCTGGCTATCGAGGCTAGAAAGTCTATTATATAGTGTGCCCAAGTAAGTACAAAATAATCGAAATCTAATAGTTTGCTTAAAATCTAAGGAGTCATGCAGTATTCGAAAAGTAGCTTGGTCATGCTAAAAAGGCCTGGGGAGAACTCTAGAGTCATGTTCAACCACAATAATTACATACGTAAATATGGTGTACACGAATATACACAAATTAAAAGGTTAAAAATCTATAGTACGTATACAACTCGAGATGTAGATGATATACAAAATTTAAAAGACAAATACAATTATTATACTACATGTATACATTGTAAATATCTTTTTTAACTTGATATATGGCGTATGGGTGATGATCGATAACATAATGAGCATGTGGAATTAAATAAGATTTTCTGGCTGATGAGAAAGGCTTTTGTGTACCACATAGCAATGGAAACAATGATTATAAACAACTTTGTTTTTAATGAAGTAAACTCAAACAGAACATAGGTTCTTTTGATGACAAAAAATTAAGTTACTTCTCCAAATCACTATTTATCTTCTGCACTGACAATAGATGCAAACAGTTTTTGGTATTTTGTTTAAATGATTTCAACCCATTTTGCTATATCAATAAATGAAGATATTTAAACAAAAAAGAAGAGCAGGTTAGTGGTACCGAATCGAATGCCTTTTTGATGTCAAAATATACAAATCCATACAGTTTTTCATAGAAATGCTACTGTGAAGTAAGTGTGAAAACTTAAATTAACTACTACACTGTGAATTTATGTTTTATAAAGCCGAATCGATTGTCAGATATGAGAGGGGAAATTTTATTGTAAATCTTGTCAAAAACTATATATACAGTGGAACCTCTCTTAACGGACACTCCCTGTAACAGACACCTCGTTTTTTACGGACAAAGCCAAAGCACTAGTTAATGAATGCTGTAATAATGTTTATTAATAATAAAATTGATTTTTTCTTTTGTTTTTGTTTTGTACTCTCTCTAATGCATTTGGACCATGAAATCTGTAACACAGGATTATCCTAGCCTATCCTAGCCCATAATACATTAGCAATTTATT
>JAYJLX010042047.1:0-14073 GCA_036873525.1 Chalinula nematifera
TTTTTATGGGAAACCATGGGAAACATACAGTAATAAACCAATGTAAACAAAACTGAGCAACAAAAAGAAAAGCACAAGTGAGAGTCTGAGAGTAGTTACTTGAAAGTTGAACAGCTAGGATTTGCTCTTCTGTTTTTGGATAGTTAGCTAACGGGAGTTCTAGAAATTTAAAAGCTAGGCCAGTTGTTGATAACTCAATCTACACTCGACAGTTTACTGTAAGCATATTAGCTACAGCTTGAACTTAGGAAAGTTCATTTTCATATACAAACTACTTTAAATGCCAAGCCGAGTGGCATCCATCAACTCAGTATTCTATGGATTTTTAGTAACAACTTTTGGGCCCAGCAGTTGCGTTCACTGTCAGTACAGCTCATTTTGTTAAATCTTCTGGCAGGAATACAGTCAGATGGCAAGGGCATTTGACATTTCTACTCTTTGCTCATGAACATACGTTGATGGTTCATGCAATTAGTGTCTTCTTTGCTTAGATTTGCGCCTTCTTCAAACTAAATCAATTAGTACACAATGGCTCGGTTATTAAGTTGCTTAGTAACCCTCTCGAATTAGAAAAATTCCCTCGCCTTCGGCTCGGGAATTATTGCAAATTCTCGGGTTACTAAACAACTTAATAACCTCCCATTGTGTACTAACTATTACTTAATATACCACTACTGTTTGGTGTGTATCATATTTATACTCATCTCGCTTGGCCTCAGGCTTAGTGAGTATAAATGTGATATACACTTCACATAATTATTATAACATACACCAGGTCTCTGCATAAACATAATACTGAGATCTATTACTATAGTAATCAATATATCATGACCTGGTGTATGCCTGGATGTTGTCTTTGAGAGTATTTCTGGAACCAGCTCCTAAAGAGAAGTACTTCCATGTGGTGGGATTCAATCTCTTCTTTGCCTCCTCTTCAAAATCCTCTAAGCACACTAATGACAAGGCCATTGTCTATTCGATTGTTTTAATTGACTCTATAGCTATATAGCTAGCTGCACATGCAGTGCCCAACCTCTCATATATATCTCTAAATGAAGGGGAGGGGTCATCAGCGCCCATTCGATCATTAGATGCGTAGGAGTATGGCAGTGGGGATGCATGTACGTATGTGCAATTGTAAATTCATGATAAAGAATATGGTAAAAATACTTTAGTTTATGCTGGGCATGCTGGGCCGATTCAAAACACAGACAAATAAGCTTAAGGCTAAATAAAATAAAAGACAATCACCGTAGATACCAATAAAAAATAAATAAAACAGTAAAATTGTCTATAGTCTTGAGTTGATCTGATGTACTAGTGCTGACTGGTGTACCACTAATCCATCCGTAGACTGGACTTCATTAATATTCTTACACCCACTCAGAGTGAATGCTTGTTGTACTTCATCCTTAAGAATATTTAGTACCTGGTACACACCTTCCTCACCCTATATAATACCATATAAGGATAATAATGAGTTTTAATTGAAATTTGCCTTCAAAATATTTAGGGAAATTGGCTACATTAAACTGGTCTCAATCCTGCACTCCCACACAAAGAAGTCTGATAACACACGTATTCCAAACTGCATGGTTCTCATGGAATGTAAAATAGCAACAATGGAGCTTTCTAAATCTGAATATGTTGGTAACACAGCAGCAATACGGATTTTCTTTTTTAAACAATTCTTATTATTCTGAGCTTCTCCCCAATGGAACATTGCTCTGACCACCACTAATGAGAATTGAAATTATCATCTACCTTTAATATCATTATTATTTAAGCATCCCATAATGCAGGAAAGAATTCACAAAATTGACCTCTTTCTGGTAAGTAAAAGTGGGTGGTTAACTCTGTCTGGCAATTTCCTTACCTCCCCTTCCCCTTTCCTCCCTTCTTTTGTATTCCTGCTCAACCCAAACCATATTGCAATCAAGGCCACACCTATGTACATCCCCATTATTCTTGTGCCCAGACTCCCACGCATCTAACAAGCGAAAGGTAGTCTGGCACACTAAGGTATTATAACCACAGCGTAATGCTGTCTATGAATGTGTGAATAAAAATGGGGAAGCTGTTCAGGGAGAAGGTTGTGATACCAATGGTGCTCTGTTCTACCATGTTGGTGCAAAATGTCAAGTTGGTCTCCCTTGTCCTCCATTTTTTGCTAACGGACCAATAACATGTGTAGTGTGCACTAAATAAAGACTTTGTTATTTAGACAGTTACAAGAAAATTGTTTGGTACCTTCTTTTGTTTTTTTTAAAAAAACTTGAAAAAAAAAAATTTATGGCCACTATTATTGAGTTATTCTGGGTCTGATGAATATGCCAATTGTAAGTAGAATTTTATTACGCCAAACTACAGTACTACATCAACTTACTTTTCACTTTCCAGTTTCTTTTTTTTTTTTCTTCTGAGCCATCATGGCCGTCCTCTCTAATTCAATATCTTCCTCTTCCTCTCCTATTAGACCCTTAAAGACTGGATTATCAAACCAGCTTTGGACATGTGATCTCCCACCTCCAGCAGCTAACTTGGAGCTATCCTTAACTAATGGGTTCACGAATGTACCATCCGGTCTCAGGAACTCAATAGCTAGCTAATCGGTAGCTGATTTTAATAGACTCAAAATCAGTTCTGCTTTGGGTAAGGGCATCCTGCAGCCACGCAGAGCCTATCATAGCCATCATTCGATAAGCAACTCAGCTTTCTATGTTTAGAGCTTTTTTTTGAAAGTAGCTATTGCAGAAAAAACAACAATAATTAAACATCATAATCACAGGGGAGGTCTCCTCACCTACCAGCCCCTCCCACCTCCCTCTAGATATGACAGCATACATACCTGTCTACATTAAGGGATAATTACACTGAATTTATCTTCACTAAATCCTTTTCCTCAGCAAATTTCAACACACCGGCCATAGGGTCAGCACCAAGGGACAGAACCAATATCAACGAATAACTTGGGGTGATAGATGGTTGAAGTATTAGCCACACGCATTCATGTGTAAACGAGAAAATACCAATAACTATTGTATATGACACATCCTATCAGGTACTGTATGTACATGTACGTTTACACATGCATGCATGTGCTTGGATAATTTGATTTACCTTGTCAGGCCTCAAGTACTTCAGTATGACCATCTTTTCCCAATGTGAATGACTGGCAGGGTTATTATGAGAAGGACTCATTGAGTTTCAAAAGAATCTTTTGAAACTCAATGAGTCCTTCTCATAATAACCCTGCCAGTCATTCACATTGGACTCAAAATTCTTTCTAATCTCTGTTCAAGAAAAGACATGTACACGTACATGTATTACTTATCATGCCATTATGTTAAGTACTGTATAGCCACAAATCAAATTTCATCAATTCAACAGAATGAAAAAAAAACGAAATTTTCGTTGAGTCGTTAATATTCCGTACATATCCATGATTAATTTTAATCACACAATAGTGACTAACAAAATTAATGAAAATTTTAACTACCAATAACTTGTGGCTATACAGTATATGTAGATGTAATGACAGTATACCTTTGAATGACAACATATTTCATCCCCGAGAGCCAGTGTGGAGCTGGGTTCTAGAGTTCGTTCTCAAGTATACTTGTAGTATTTATAACCAGATATTATTAACTAACATGTTAATTCTGTATCCCTAAACTAATAAAAAAAGATGGCCATGTTGGTATATGTATAGTCAGATATGGCAGTAACAAGTAAGCAAGGCCGGCAAATACTTAAATCTGAATCACTACAGAAAACCCTGCCCTGGCAGGAAGTGACATTTACTCTTTTATTAATAGTTATTAATTATTTTAAATAATTAAAGCGTAGGATTCACCTACTGCTAAATGATTGAACAGCATGGTGCAGTAGTCTGGTTTAACCGCCCACTTTTACTTGTAGAAAGTGAACTGGGGACATACGTATTCCAAATCAGTTCTGCTGGAATGTTAATTATTTCAGCAGGCAAGTGATCCAGCATATACATGTTGCCTTATAGAACCGATTTGGAATACGTGTGTCCCCAGACCCACCGCTTTCTGCAAGTAAAAGTGGGCGGTTACACCAGACTAGGTTACCAGAGCCCATTGGGTATATTGAATCAATGGATATGTATAGTCTGATGTGCTGTCTGATACTGAAGATAAACTATAACAAGTTTATACCTTTAGCTGTTGCCAACTCTTTATCATGGTGAGCCAGGTAATGGAATGTAGTGGGTAAAACACCAACAGGGAAGGATATCATACTACCCAAAACACTAGTAGAAAGATCAACTATAGACACGTCACGAAGGACATGTGGACAGATTTGATACCTATATATAAATATGAATGAGGTTGGTTATGTATGTGTGAGTCAGTATACACCCTATAGTTCAAGTATATGTAAAGGCTGATTCACACTATAAACGTAACGAAACATAACGTTAACCATAACGAAAGCAAATACATGGGAAGAGTATGAATCGTTACTGTAACGTAATGAATAGCAATTTCTTCATTATATTGCGTTAACGGTTCGCACTCTTTCCGTGTATTCGCTTTCATTACGGTTAACCTTGGAAGCTTGTTTGGTATAGTCTTAATTATAGGCAGTAATTTGGCACATACTACATGTATAATTGCATTCATTAATTTTTAATCTAGTGTGGCTTGATGGGAGGAGCTATATGCAAAGCCAACTTTTTGGTCAACAAAGAACTGAATCTACTAGAATAAGCTGTGTACAGAAAAGATCGTATAAAAATGTAACAATTATAATTATTATATGCCATGTGACTGTTATATATATACCATGCTCATTACAGGGCTGTCTTGACTAGCAGCAAAGAATCAGCTTTATTTGTCAAAAACATAGCCAAACAGTTATATGGAACTGATGACCCTGAGAAGATAAAACGAATCGAGGAGCATTCATCAGATGATGATCTCCAGCCAGTGATTAAAGATCTCAAAGATAAAATTAATACCAATTCAAAGTTCAACATGCTGTTCAATCAGATGTTCAGAAATGTTCCTGATCATCTGAAGGGTGACATGATAATCACTGATTCCAGTACAGCACTCCGTGTTATCAACAAGATCCTTACTATGCCACCTCCATTTACAGCAGAGCATCCTTACTGCCCCATTAATGCTGTTCTGGTTCACCCATTACGAACCACTGAAGGCTTCACTGCAGTCATGGATACCGAGGTCAACAAGTATATTAGAAATATCTTAATGGCATGGAGAGCATTTCTTCAGTCTGAAGAATCCTGTAAATTTCTGACCACAGAATCACCTAATGGTTGGTTCTGTGATGTGGCATTAAAGAAATCACAAATTGTTTACTACGACGAATCAGGGCAGCTGCAATCCCAGGACTTCCTGGATGCTTTTAAAGTTGACCTCAGCGTAAAATATGGTGGCTTTAAATCTTGGGATGGATATTTTACAAGAGAGTTCAAAGAGGGGGCGCGGCCAGTAGCAGGGAAGGATGACCCCAAAGTGATAGTGAATCCATGTGAATCGTTTCCTCACCGGCTTGACTTTGACGTAAACGCAATTAATGAATTCTATCTCAAAAGCCAGAAATACAGCATTATCTTCATGCTTAATAATGACCCATTGGCATCAGAATTCATCGGTGGTACGGTTTACCAGGCATACTTGGGTTACATGAACTATCATCGCTACCATAGTCCAGTGGATGGGGAAGTGATCAAGGTACAGTATGTGGAGGGAGGGTATTACACAGAGTGTCGTGAAGCGTTCCAAGATGGCCAAGGGGTTGATTACGCCCTCTCAAGAGCATATCTTTGTGAAACACAGACTCGTGTACTGATCTTTATTAAGAGTAATACCCCATCCATAGGTGTCATGTGCTTTGTTGCGGTCGGAATGGGTGATGTATGCAGTTGTGAAGTATTTGTCAATGTCGGTCAAAAGGTGCTAAAGGGACAGCAGATGGGGATGTTCCACTATGGGGCCTCGTGTTACTGTTTGTGTTTCCGTAAAGGGGTGGAGCTGGAATTCAACCTGAGAGGCCAGGAACCGGGTCATACTCATGCTAAAACTATTCCAATTAATTCTCTCATTGCTACAGTAGTTAATTAGTTCAGCCATGCATGTATGCATTAACGGCAAACAACAAAAAATCATTTTTTTTATTAATTTTGAAGAAATTATAGTTACCAAAGTTTAGGAAATTTTCAGCTGTCATTTCATGTTGCTTATTTTTAGTCAATTCAGCCCATTTTATACAGGTGCTATACTGTATAAACAATTTTCATACTTTCTCAGTAAGTACATCCTGTGAAATAGCATGTACTAAATTTAGTATGCTGTAGGCTGGCTGGGTTGCAATGGTGATACTTTCTTGATTGCGAATTGCGAGGTTTTTACTAATTGCAATTATATTACAAACCCAATGTACAAAAGAACTGCATGTGCTATTTGTTAAGACCACATGTGTGCATGGCTAAAGTAATCTGATCAGTGCGCCTAAATTCCAATGCAAAGGCACAAAAAATGTTTAAGTGTGGCCCCAGACTCTTCCTCACATAGCAAAGAGGCAAGGCATGTTGGATTAGTTAAAAAAGATATGTTTAAGCATGTAATCAAAATGCAGCATACTAGACTATATACCACACCCATGTACTGAAGCTGCATGAACAGGAAACATATAGGAATTATCAGCATAAAAATTAATCAGTGAAAATGGGTGGAACTCATTCACAAACTGTTTTTTTGTGTGCATCCACATGTTAGCTGCTTGTATACTATCATAGATACTAGTCTATATCTAAGATACTATCCAGTCTTTCTATAGTTCCACCTTCCAAACCCAAGACTGTGGCTAACTTGTATTAACTACTTGTGTGTTAACTGACCTGTATGCGGCCTGAATGTTGACTTATAAAGAGTATCTAGAATCATGCACCTCCTAAAGAGAAGTAATGGTACTTTCATGTGGTGGGGTTCAATCCGGGCTATTTCTTGCTTCATCTTCAAAGCATGTGCAAAGCTACTACAATGCAGCTGTCATAACCCTCAAAAGTGATCCTTATAATCTACAGCAATGATAGAAATACATCTCAAGACGGTGACTTCCATTTTTGATGACTTGGCACTTCCAGTTAATCACAAGCGATTAACCATAAGTAATTGCTCAGTGGTGCACAGTGGTGCATGTTCATCACTGAGTCGGGCTGTTCCCCATACTAATGAACACATGCATGTCATGTGAAAGCTGTTGCCAAGGGGAAACTGATAATGGTTTAGTGAACGTTCAATAATTTCAGCTTTGTGTGTGTCACTGAGTCGGGTTGTTCCCCATACTAATGAACACATGCATGACATGTGAAAGCTGTTGCCAAGGGGAAACTGATAATGGTCTAGTGAACGTTCAATAATTTCAGCTTTATGCATGGCAAATGTGTGTGTGTGTTGGAGTGCAGGTGGTGGTGGGGAGATACAAAACGATCATGAATCTCAACAATAATAAATAAAAAATGTCTGCCACAAGGATCTTGTTACTTTTGAGACTTAAACAAAATAACAATTCACCAAAGGCAAGTATAATATGGTTTTAGTATGTTACCGACTACTCACTGATAAGAGTGGAAAGTAACCGACTCGAGATTGAGGAAACAGAGTAGGCCAGGCCATCTCTTCTTCCTTAGCTCGACAAAGGCTAGCGCTCTGACGAACACCGGAAGTCCTCAACGATCACAACATAACTTAAAACATGTGAGAAGTCGAGCTGACGGTTCTTTTTACTTAATGGCCTAAAGAACACGTTAGAAAACACCAGAAAACAGATAGGGTTAGGGTTACATGAGGAGCTCGACTCACTGCCACGTGGAAAAAACCAGGTTGTTTTATACTCGCGGTCTAAACCCCGCCTCTCTTAATCCGCCCACGTGATTGCAATTATTGCACATTACGTCGTTATACATACACAGAGGTTTATTAAAGGGAGTTTTCATTATCAGAGGTTCCACTGTAGAAGGAAACATGCCTTACACCATACTCTGCCATACAAAATCACTACTGCAGCCACCATATCACTCAGTAGTCAGTACTATGTATAGCTAACTATGCGTAGCTGTGGACAGGTTTCACATAAAATACAGCTATCCATATATGATGGTACGTCATCAAGTGTAAACTCAAGTGTGTACGCCATCGTTGATTAAAATATCAATATAAAGACTATCAACAAAATTAATCGTTTCTGATATAAATATGAAAAATGGCTTGAAAAAAAAATTGCTAGCTATTACTAAATTGTAAACATGATCAAACAAAAAAAAAAATTAAGTTACAAAATTATAAAAATCGATCAATAATCATTCATCAAGTTCGTGTACGCATCAACTTTGAACTTGCTTTCCAGTGTCCATTTACAGTCAGGATCCTGCGAGTCCCTTAACAGTACAACATGTCCACAGTAGCTAGCCTGAGATTACATATCATCATTAAACCAATAAAACAAGAATAAGAAAGGGGTGTGGCATGAAGAGGGAAAGAGAGGAGGAAAAACATATGAAAAGGGACGAAATAGTCACTTTAATCACATAATGCCATACATCAATTTTGACTAAACAATCAATTCAGTGGAGGGAAAGGCCTATATATTTCTTAAACCAACTGCTAACTAATTCCCTCCCTCCCTCCCTCCCTTTGACCCTTTCCTCTCCTATAAATTAAACTAAAAGGTTATTATATTATTCCATGACAAATAGCTTATCAAACCTCATAACTTTCACTTGTTCCAAGAGCCAGTGTAGCCGCCTGCTCGACCCCATACTGATGGGTCACTATTAATACATTACTTGGATAGTACTCATTGGCTATCAGTGGGATTACTGTCAGATACCTACAGTGACAATAGTAAACAAGGAACTGATAAAATACTGTATTTACCAGCTAATAGCAGCTGCTGTTATAAAGTCTATGAATAGAAATTAATTAAGTGAATTCGGGAGGGAATATATAGTCAGCTGATTAATATTGTATATACTTGGTTTAATTTTATGGTAAAAAATATTAGTTAATTTGGAGGATTTACTCAAAAATGCCCGATTTTTCCACCATCAACCCATACTTTGATATTAGACCTTAACTTGGCTAATTTTTTTCCTCTACCAAATAGATTTTTGGGATTAATTAGTCAAATATTTCCACCTCCTAAATCAACCAGTATACAGTACATGCTCCCACTACTAAAGCACTTCAGTGATCAACTCTGGATCTGTATGCA
Organism: Chalinula nematifera; assembly: GCA_036873525.1. NCBI lineage: Eukaryota > Metazoa > Porifera > Demospongiae > Haplosclerida > Chalinidae > Chalinula > Chalinula nematifera. The sequence continues at coordinate 9,271 of JAYJLX010042047.1, forward strand.
CTACATAATGGATTGATTGCTAGCTGGAAAGGTGTGGCTCAGAATGGCTCATTATAAACTGGCATCTGAGCCACACCTCCCCACAGGTAGCAATCACATCAATCACACAAGCTGTATACATTATAAATCATGCTATACAACAAAGCCCCAAATAATGCAGTAATATCATGTGTGGAACTGCTTATGCTACAATACGTCCGGTACCTTCTCATTGTGAACAACTACAATAGATACATACAGCTAAGGCCTAGCTGTTACACAAACACAGTTAGCGTGATGTTAATTAGGCATTTTGCTGCCACAAACTGCCATTAAATTGCTGGCTGGTAACAATTAGCGACTTGCTTTTAAAAAAAAAAAAAAACAAAAACAGTGTGAACCAATTAATGGATGACTTTTGAGGAAGTTTAGTACAATAGTGAACACTGCATAGAAACTCTGAATCACTGAAATCTAGGAACGGGTTTTTTTTTGATAATAACTAAAACTATTTTGGTAACAAGTCAGAAATAGTTTAAGAAGATGGGTGGGTCAGTGGTGCAGGAAGGCATATTACCATAGACTAACACATAGTTAGTGGGATACAACCACTAACCCACATTCTTCACTGAGATGGTCACAATTTTATGAAACCCACTTTGTACCAGGACAAAACCTTATAAATTATTAGAATAAAAAAAAAGCATTGTGCTTTGCAGAGTTCTGCCCAATACGATATCTGAGGTGGTTAAATTTGAACTAAAATACCGTTGAATGCACATTTTAGTTCATTATGGTAATTCAAGCAGTAGAACAGCTCCATAGGTGGTAAATTTCATTTTGAGGTGGTTAAGGCCGGCCACCCCTGATTAAACAAATGGAATAAAAAGCTGATCATAGTTAAAATTTCCAGCTTTACTCAATGGAAGACAATATTATACTATTTTCTGCCATTGCTGTCTGCTATTAGGTTGGTATGTGTAGCAAACATATATGGAGGCCATACTCAATCAATGTGGTTTCACACGTACCGAAGCATGCTGGATAATTATACGAAATTAATAAATCTACTTCTGCATGGGTGTTACTAGGTAGTAGCACTAACAGTAGTCCTATTACTGTTAGTGTAATAAATTCTGTGGTATTGAAAATTTGTGTCTTCCTAGAAAAAAACGATTATATTGAAAATTTTGTTATACAAAATGAGTAACATACACGTAACATAGCGTTTAATTTTGTGGGTCCAAGATGAGCACAAACTCCACGAAATTTAATATACTACAGAATTTATTACACCTATGGTATGCCATTAAAAACCAACTTACCTATTAAGTGCATGGTGCACTGTCTCTGGGAATTGTGGGAGGGGCTTGTCACCATGTTTAACTATAGCAATCCCTTGTGAGGTAACGTCAGCCACAGGGACAGTGGGAGGGGTCTTCATCTTGGATCCTTCTGCCAGTACCTCACAAATACGGTTATCAGTTATAATACCCGATAATCCCAATGATCGACACGCCTCCTGAGCCGTCTGGAGACAACGAAGGAATGGAGAACTGACTACAACTGAAATACCCTACAAAGGGGAAATCAGAGGAAATATTGCTATCGCCCACTCAATTAATTGTGTATATATAATGCTAACCAGATTCTTGTAGCGGTTTGTAGCTATTCTGTAGGCTTCCTGTTTGCCTGGTTCTGTCAATGGCGTGTCATACGGTCTTTCCTTCCCAGCGTTGTGTTCCCAGGTAGGATCAGCCGAGTCTAGTCGTGCTCCATGTCTCATTACAATCACACGCTGTCGTTGAACGGCTACACCATCCTCCGCTACTGTTGAAATGATTAGTGTCATCATGGTCTATAAGTAGCATTATTAAACATATAGCAAAGCTAACCTTTTCCTGACGCCATTTTTTACTCAAGCCACTCACGTACAGAGACAGTACAGTATGTGCAGCAATACACTGAATAATGTCTATGATATTTTTATTATTATCATAGCATACCAAGCATTTTTATTTTCACTAACACACTGTGTGAACCGAGGTTTTACCACATGCAGGCGCCCCCCGGGGCTCGCGGGGACTAGATAAGCCATCAAGCTTTTATTAATATAGAAACAGGATCAGCTTATTGGGGATATGCATGTATAAATATAAGCTCTTTTCTTTCTAGTCTCGAGTAATTACCTATGTGATGGAGGATAAGCAGTCAAGACCTGAAGTGATCAATAGCCATGCAGGAATGCAAGTGCATGACTACAAGACCTAATTATGATTATTAATTTTATGAAAAGTACCTCGATCAGATTGACAGGATTTTCACATACTTTTTTTTTAAAAAAAGCATAATAATACCACACATGACAATAATAATGAATAAGCAATGATAATAGTATTAATTAATATGGGTGCGAGGAGAGGGGGGAAGAAATCTGATAAAATAAACCAAAATAATAACGTTCAAATTAATTTTAATGATTGAAAATTTAACCCAAACACGCACATTATCAGAGAAACACGAACAATGGATGACAAGAATAGAACGACAATGACCACAAACACGAATTGAGTGTTGAAAAGATAAGTAGTAGTTTTAATGTAGTGGAACTCTTTGACAGACCAATATATCTGCAAACAACAAAACAATGAAGGACATCTCATATTCAACATACATGTACATCGTATAATAAAAAAATCAAAATTTGTATAATGTACAAAACATGCAAAGGTGGCTGGATATACATGGTACATGTTCCTATGGAGTCTTCTTGGTAGAGCAAACTACCATTAACACCTTGGGAAATTCCTTGTTCTAAGTAAACTTCGATATTTTAATTAGAGCCACTCTACATACATGTACATGTGATTCAGCATTGTGCACATTCAATGGTTGAAAAATTTAAGTCTTAAGCAACAGAATTTTTGACACCCATGAGTTTAAGGATGTCACTACATGTACATGATATAGGTACGTACTACATGTACACAAGATAGGTGTACCTACATTAATTACCATTACTCAATGACTTACAGTATTTACTATTAGAATTAGCTGGATTTATCAAGATAAGTCAGAATCATCTGGTCCATATTGGTCATTAACAGAGTTACGATTCCTATTCAAACTATTCATATAATCCCTACAAGAAACAAACAGGCAGAGGAAGGAGAGACAGATTGGGGGAGGGGAAGAGAGAGGGGATAGAGAGAATTATGTAGCTGCTAATTATAGTTTAACCACATAATAAAACAATGTGTAAGACTATTTAAGAGGATTCTTATACCGTATAGCCACAAATTTTTGGTGGTCAAAAATTTTGTCAATTTTGTCAGTCAGTAGCATTTGACGAAAGTAACCACAGACGTGTACAGAATATTAGTGACGAATATTTTGTTTTTTCTTCATTCTGTTGAATTGACGAAAATATGCGGCTATATAGTAATTTGTAATGCATACAGCAAGTGCGAGAGGTTTCTGCGGTGCATGTAAAATTCTAGATGAACACTAGCTGCCCCAATTACTGTACCTAGTGTATTTCTCATTGGTATTAATGGCTGGACTCTTGTTGGAGGAAGTTGAATTCAATAATTCTCTGCTTGATGAGTTTGCCCTATTACCAATTGGACCAGGGGACACCTCGTGGGTTGGTGTGGTCTGTTGGTTGTACTCTGGTTTCTCTGAATGGCCTTGAGAATAATACAAACATAACATTATAACGAAGGTCACATAGTATGACATCCAGCACATACACATGTACTGTACAGTACTGCTATACGTACATATACGTGTATGTTGTGTGTATGTATATTACCAGTTCGTCTGATGATCAGCTGTACTTTATTCCCGCCATGTTTAATAATTGTAATGGCGTCAGAGTGACTCATGCCTTCAGTTGAGTTACCATTGATCTCAAGCAATTCATCTCCCACCTTAAAACAAATAATACAATTAATATAAACTATATACTTTGGTTTATGAACCTTTAGTTGGCCATCTTTATCAGCAGCTCCTAATTCAGCTATCCTCAGCACAAACATCTGTGAACCGAACTCAGCTCCGCCCCTTATACTGAACCCAAACCCATTATCATCCTTGATGAAGGTAATGTGGTAAATCTCTTCTTCTTCAAAGTTGTCCAGATCAGCAGATATCTGTGGACCCACTTCAGTATCATTACCACCATCATGATATGATCTGGGGAGTAACAGGTGAGTCAATTAAGTCACTAATTGCAGGGTTAAAGTATACAAGTCAACAGCCTTGAGAAAATACATTGCTACAAGTAAATATTTGTCAACAACCATTAGTGGAACAAATTCATGATAATTCAATTAGAGCCAGTATAATGTTTGGGCAAAGTATAATACAGTTTAGTTGTACAATAGCATATAATACAAGCATATATATGTATATGCTTGTACGCACATGTATTATGCAATAAATGCATATTACATGTACATGTCTACACGTACATGTATATGTATTATGCAATGTCTATGGTTGGAACTACATGTAAATATATGTATAGTCTATCTAATTAGATACATGTGAATACCATATAAAGCTGAAAATAAACTACACTGTTTAATTCATAAACAATATTTCAGACTTCAAATGAATCGTAGTACATGTATATACACTGTACACGTTAATAATAACAGAGGCAACAACTCTCTCTATACCCAGCATGTATAAGAGTAAGTTATACAATAACAAGGTCCTTCATCCCCCTCCACTCCTTCTCCTCCTCTATGCATAATTATAATTGTACACGAGCATAGGCCATTGTATAGGATCCCAAGCATATTAACCTCTCTCCCC
>JAYJLX010042058.1:0-14072 GCA_036873525.1 Chalinula nematifera
GTTTCAATAATTATTATTAATTTATATATCACTTCATTCTTGTTTGTCCTTGAACTTAGATATTGTTTGATTGTGAAGTAAAACTACATTCGTTATTGAACTAAGCAAAATTGCTATTGTATATTTCGTCGTTAAGTCCTGAACAAGACCTGTCAGCAAGACCCACAAAAGCTCAGAGCAAACATATTGAACATTGTGGATCACTATCAAGTTGGTATCATGGAATATACATAACATTATTTATATTAAAATAGTAATGATATTATTTATATTAAACACAATAGAATCCAACAGTGGACACACCTCTTCCTAGGTCAAACTGCTGGATAAGGATACCATTGAGGCCTATACCAAGAAGCTAAAAGAGATGCTAATTTATATAAACGCTGAATCTTAGTTATTTTCATTTTCTTATACGATTAACCATTTCTAAATAGTGTCGAGATACTTTCTGGGTCTTTTAATACACTCCTAAAAAAAGTTACTGAAACCTTCATGATGAGGATGAACATGGCTTGTATGGATTGGGTTAGACATTTGTATGGTATCTTACAATGTATATAGCTACACATGTGTTGTTTATAATATAGAATGAGAATGTAGGCAGGCCAGCTACCAGTGAACGTCTAGTACAAGACACACGAAGACCAGACAGACCAACTCCCTGTCGAGTTAAAAAGACATATGAGTTAGTGTGGATGGCATACGTTCTGGTGAACAGTGTGCAGCAGAGGTATGTATGTTATTGTACATAATTCAAGCGATAATGTTATAATTACATTATAGCACTACTGCATCATATCCAGCTGTTTATGAGCTCGATGATGATCAAGAAATAGAGAACATAATGGTCTTATGATGATTGTGATGAAGAAAATTACTAATGGTACTGTGAAACAGTTGGTGTATGATTATTAACTATAATAGTGAATTAAGAGTTTAAACAGGGCTGTAGTCTACATACACCACCCCAGGGGGGTTGGGAAATCTCCTTCGTACTTCCTACAAAAAAAAAAGATAAGTTTAATAATAAATTATTTATTAATGTATTTCAGATCAACTCACAGTAACAATGCACTGAGGTAGTATCTCCCGCTTGTTATTTGTAGTGGTGATTGCTGCCTTTCGTGCTGTATAATGTGGATCACTCCAGCTTCCCATCAGAGACCTATATAACCTAAACCTCTTGGCTTGGTTGCTGAGGCTTGGTGCCGAAGAACCAATTAACCAATGACTGTCATTATGACACATGGTGTTTGCCGACACCAGGGACATATTTTCCTCATTTAATGGTGGAGGTGGTTTTGAGGGTGGAGGAGGAGGAGGAGGAGGATCACTCGCTTGGATATCATCATCTGGCTCAACTAGTATAATTACACGTTATAAGTCAGTGTACCAACTACTATTGTCCTTACGTTTTTTTTTTCTTGTCTGAAATGAGAATGTAATACGTTGATGTTATAACCGACAATTTATTAGTGAAAATGATATTCCTGAAGGGCTTTTGAGTAGTTTACAGAAGTGGGCAGCGGAAAACAATGTATCTCTTTCAAACATTGAAGGAAGTAATGGCATCTCAAAAGATCCCACCATTTTTCTCCTAGCTTCTGTTTTCTTCCAGTTTTCTTCACATGAAATTAAATGTGTGTTCTCACGTGTAATAAATTTTTACATCTTTTGATGTAAATTTTTTTGTTGTACTACCGATTATTATCGTGATAATAGTTAAATATCGGTGGGAGCTTCTTCGTTTGAATTACGAAAAAGCCCTGGCTTATATACCTGCACCGACGGAAGCGAGCTCATGCATTGCCGCACAGCCCTTGCGCGCGCTTTTACACTGCACCTCCTCGTTTAAAAGATTTGGGAAAGAATAGAAAAAAAGGCAGTCCAGCCAGCTATAGCATTATCTAACCCCAAGTCTAATCCTGATCTTCTCTTAAGATACCTCTGCCACACCCCGGCCACAAGCCTTTAATATGATTAGTCAATGCGCATGCGCCTTTAACTAATTGTTGTTTGTCTTCAAAAACGGCACGCCATATACAGCACACCTCATCATTTAGTTACCACATTCATCATAGAATTCCTTTACTCAACCTTAAGGGATATACAATTTAACAGCCCACTCACAGTTTCATACCGATTGTGTGTAACCACAAAATGCATTCCAAATCCTCACATACACTCCTTGATGTCCATTCAAACTTGACATCACGTAAGTTATAAAAACTATTACTGTTTTGATTCACACATCTATACATTTGGTCGTGATTTTTTTAGACCACACCCCTTAAGCACATGTTATTATTACTAATAATAATAATGAACGACCGTAGACGTCTAAAGACATCAGAAACTCCGCCCACAACCCAAAAAAAGCACATAGGAGCCTGACTTTTTTGCATTTGTAAATGTTCATCACAAAAAAAGTGACCAATTTTGGGGCTGCACAACCGTGCACTCGGGGGGGTTTCTAAGGGGGGACTGGCCCGCCCTTAGGCGGGGTTTGAATAACAGGAATGAAACTTGAAACCCAGCCCCGTAGGTGAATGGCTTCAAGGGTTGCAGGTCGGTACTCATCCCGCACCAAGCTAGTAGCACCATCAGCCAGTACAAGAAAATCTGACTGATGCACATGGCACATTACTTATACTAAGAGGAATGCAACTACCTTAAGGTATCTATTGTTTACGGGTACTTAATTTTGCGATTTTTGCGAGTGGGGTGATATTTAGTACCCGCAATTAATTGATATCATTAATTAATATTAATAATTATTTTGTATTGTAGTTAATTATGGCTCATCATCATCTGAACATGAACTTTCGGCACTGTCCACTTCCAATTCTTTTAGAATCGCTTGTGTAATGTCTTCAAATTTTCGCTCCTTGTAGTCAAGTTCTTCATACTTTGTCAAAGCAGTCTTGTTTTTCTCTGAATAATTCATCTTGACATGCACTGCCTCCTTGTATAAGAGGAGATCTTTTGTTTACATCCTTCACTTTGATCGTCACTGTGGCACCATACAGCATTATAAAGCTAGTTACCCTGGTTTGTAAGTGCCCAACAGTCGAAGAGGTGGCCTGTCCAGGAAGTCTCTTTCTGGCAGCAATAGCATAACGGTCATATCTTTTGTTTAATTCGTGTATTGTTGGGAGTAATTTGTTCAAGATTGGTGTTCACTCTCTCTGGTATACATGATAACCCCTAAGGCCACACAAGAAACTAAAAATAAGCTCTGCTGTCATCGTTTCCTGGCCATAAAACCAGGAACACACGTGTAAACATGAACGTGTGCAGTGCTGCGCACGTGATTCTGTGATTGCGACATACAGCTGCACTCGGTGATCAAACGAGAAAAGATGAACTGCCTCAGAGTCTAGGCAGTCTCCACTCCCAAGCTATTTACCTCAGGTTTCAGAATCTGGCCTTGGATCTGAGGAACATGCGGTAGTCAGCTGTTTGCACTCTAGCAAATCTAGAGCCCCAACCCAAGAAACGAAAAAAAGAGGGAAGCTACACACATTATTCTGATGAAGACCGAACAAGAATCGCCAGTGAGAATGGTAATGAAAGGGCTAGAAAGATAAGTATCCCGATAGCACTGTGAGGAATTTCAAGCCTAGAAAGACTTGCTGTAGAGAGGAGGAAAATAAACCCTTTGCCAGTGATGGAAATCAGCAATTCCGAAAGAGGCAAGTTGGACAGTAAACTTATTTCCTTTCTCAAAGCCGTAAGAAGCAAAGGTAAACATACATGTGGTCCAAGCAACAGCACAAGCGCTGATTTCAAGCAACCCCACTTCATCACAACAACTCATGAAGTTTAATATGCCAAGAAGCTGTGTTCAATCCATTTACCGACGCATGGGGGTGACCAGAAGAGCTGGGACAACCATCAGGGATATATGATGAATGCCAATGAGAATTCCTTGGTGACATCCAGGAGACAGGGGCGGATCCAGAACTTTGATATTGGGTAGGCCAAGGAAAGGGCTCCACTTTTTAGTCATTGGTAGTAACAAAATAGGGGGGTCTGGGAGCATTTTCCCCCAGGAAAATTTTGAAATTTAGAGTTCAAAATAAGCCATTTCCTGGCATCTGAGGGTATTCAGTCCCAAAATCCAGCTGTAATATTGTTCTTAGTTTTTTGCTATCATTGGTTCCAGTGCTTTGAAAACAATGATTGAAAATTGATTGGGAGGGCCTGGCCCTGCCAGGCCCACCCTTGGATCCGCCACTGCCAGGAGAAAGTACAGGCACATAATATTCCAGCTGAACTAGTGTTCAATGCTGATCAAACTCCTAGTTCGGTTGGGAAGTCTACTATGGCTAAGACGGGTGATAAATCAGTACGTATTAAGGGACTAGCAGATAAGAGAAACATAACGCTAACCTTCATAATCACGTGAGTTTCTTCCAAAGCAGATTATATATGGTGGTAATGCCTCCCATCCAAGAGGGTTTGATTTCCCAAATGGGTTTTGCATTTCCCATAACCCTTCAAATGAATCAGAGACAGTGAAATTAATAGATGAGGTATTAGCCCCTTACGCTGCAGGCAAAAGACGGGAATGTGGCCTTCCTACAACACAGAAGGGATTGATGGTATGGGATGTGTTCCAGGGTCAAATGACTGCTGCTGGAAGAGTCCTTTAGAATCGCTGAACATTTTGCTTGTACCTGTTCCACCTAACTTCTTTCAGCCTCTGGATCTTACTGTGAATGGGGAAGCCAAGAAGTTTATGAGAAAAGAGATACGTACTATGCCAATGCTGTGCAACAACAGATTGAAGATGGCAAAGCCTTCGAAGATATTACCTAAAATTAACTATCTTCATGCGCAGTGGTTGGTAAATACATACATTCAATTACTTAACTGGGTCTAACGGTAGAAAAATAGTCATCAATGGTTGGAAGAAAGCAGGTATTTTGGGAATTTTGGATTCCACGACAGTGATTCGACCTGAAATCCTTTTCAGGCTATATATTCTTAATTGACATTAACACATTTTGTAATTTAATATGAATATTAATTATTAATTAAGGGAAAATCGCAAGAAAATCGCAAAAAAATACCCGTTAAATATGCTATATCAGCAAACCGTAAAAATTAGTACCTGTAAATAATAAGGGGGCCCACTCTTGAAGCAGGAATGGGGTTTAAAAGCTTTTGACGGGCCCAACTCTCACCGCTTCATCCGTCCCACTATTTACACATACAAAATAGTCACTATAAAATATACAACTAGTTTTCTTGACTCTGCTACTCACTACTCACTACCACCTGAACGGTTTTCTTTTGAGAGACACGATGCTTCATGCTTTGCACTGGCAGCCATGTTGCCAAACTCCAGTAAAATTAAAATGTTGTATATGTATGTATGTATATATATATTATATATTCTCTGTTGTTGATAATACTTACATCGAGAATTGCAGCCTAGGTCACTAGAGCTCCTATTCTATCTTGTCTTCGTGTTTTTGCGTTCTAAACCGTTTTTCCAAGGACATCGGATTTTTAGATGACTTGCTACCTTTTTTTTGCAATTTTTTACTTGTAAGTAAATAATTTAAAGTTTAAAGTTTAGTTAAGGTGACTTTCATTAATTTAAATGCAAAATAATTAAAAAAAAAATGCTGTTAAATGTTTCAAGAATCAATCACCTTAATTTCATTGTTGGCCTGCATACCAATCCACATTTAGCTTGAAGAAAGGGTCTTTTGTCCATATTCCTTTTGTATTATTGACTTTGCTGTCTTCGTAATTAATATTAGCAATTTGCTCATGTACAATAGCCATTATTCTTTGGTTGCCAACAGTGTGAGCATCACACCTACAAAATTGAAACAATACATGTATACACATGTAATTAATTACCCAATCCAATGCATGCATTTACCATGCAGAAGCGGCAAAGCTTGCTCCCGAGATAATTAACTAGTTCTGCTGCTCTTGCATTGTCACAGAGACAACAGAGAACAGGTAAAACATTCGACTTAATTGATGCATCGTACACTGTAACACCATTTTCAAGCTTCTCTACAAGGGGTCTGGTCATGTCAAAAGCTGATAAGAGGAAATAAAGTGAATTTCTGAAACTTTCTAGCTTCAGACAGTGGCAGACCAGCCAAAGAGAGACACCATGCATCAAATTTATTCATGCGATTTCCACTAAAATCGTCAGAATACCATATTAGGGGTGATATCACAACCGCTTTGCCATTTGCAGTAATCTTAAGGGGATGCGCTTGAGTGTATCTGTCATAATCCTACAATATGCATACATAAAATGCCATAGTATTTAAGGCTTTCCTTAAAATTCAAATGATTTTGTGCTAGTTTAAACATATTCTCAGGACATGTTTTAATAGCTGCTACAGTTTCAACATCTATTTTATAGTGTCTTCTATCCTCTATAATGAACATTCAAGAGACACATTTGGGCCCAAAATTGCTGAAGTGATAATATTATTTTTAAGAATATAGTACCCGCTGCATTACACTACAGTGATTAAAAGAAAAATGTGATGGAAGTGCAGTTTATTTTGTTTTGGTGCTTGAGGTCAATTTGAACAGGCTCTATTGCAATGTGTAAACAATTATTTTAAGTTACACATGTAATAAACATTGAAAAATTTCACAATTCACTGTGACAATATTTATGCCACATAACTTCTTGCATTGAGGTTAAAAGGAATGTAATATTATGCAAATACCTTCTTTTAACACTTTTCCCAACGTCTTCCCAATCTACAGAAGTCTTGAACAAAAACCCATCATGTATTTTAACCGTAACAGCTGGATACTGCTCATGCCATCTTCTAGCTTGAAACATTTGCCTATGCATAATAATGATTAAAAAACCAATTATTGCATACACTGACCTGAGTTCATTCTGTGGCATCATTGGATATCTCGAGTGAAATCAAAGGATCTGAAAAATAATATTTCAACAGTTGTGACGGTCACCCAAGTATCTGAAGCGCTGAAGTCTGTCCTAGTTCTCAAACCTCCTACATGTTTCCTGGATTCCAAGGTAGCCTACTATTAAATTAGCGGGAGAGACTGCGGTTGAAAACCCTTCATCCAGAATCGAGTGTCTGAGATCAGGAGGAGGGTACCAACAACGAGATGGAGACATTGTATCGGGAGCATAATTTGTATTTTCATAATTATTATTTATGATAATTATTAAATTTGGGCTAAATATACAGCATTGAAATATACAATGTTACTCATATAAACATATAGTAACAAATATAATTATCACTTAATAAAATGGCTTTACCACGGTTTACTGAATCTCAAAAGGTAGCTCCAGTACTTGATTTACAATAGGATGGTATATGTCATTGTTCCTATAGTTCTTTTCTGCCAACCTCGACAGAATCAAAGCAGACAATAACTCCAACCTGGGAATAGACAATACCTCTACAGGAGAGACTCTGGACTTAGCACAGATGAGATGATAATGTGGATTCTTGTCTTCTTCCACTCGAAGGTATACCACAGCAGCGTATGCTCTCTGGGATGCATCATATATACGATAATTGCTTGGTCATCACTACCAGCACACAGACCCTTCACTAATCTCCTCCATTTACCAAGTAGTGGCTCCAATAAAACATCATCCCATGCTACCTTGGTAACGCTCAGATCCTGTAGAATTACCGTGAGTGGAGTGACTAGTGGGGACCTAAAGGATCATACACCCTTCCAATCATGCTGGCTACCTGATGCTTGGTTGGATGGTAGAGCAGTCTCGATTACCTCACTGAGATCAAATATCAACTCATTCGTGGTGACTCTCCATAACTCTCGCACCTCCCCTAGAGAAGGTCCACCAAGTGTAGCCTTAGCATATGTCTCAACTTCTACTACATCAGTCATTCCATAATTGTCGTCAATCACTTTCCGAACTTCAGGGTCATTCGTTACAAACTTCCGTAGGTTAAAACCGCCTTCCCTGAAGATAGCCTTGGAGTTCTCGTACAGCTCAATGGCTTCTTCTGGGGTTTCTGCCCCAAATACCACATCATCAACGTATGTGGATAAATGGTGCCTGATTGTAGCATTGAGCAAAAACGGGCTAGACACTACCCCAAACACTACTCTGGTAAATCGTACTGCTGCAGGTTCCTTGGTCCTCCAGCCAGAGAAATCTCAGCACATCCCTCTTCTCGATCCCTACCATTAGAAACGCCTTTTCAATGTCGGCTGTGAGGGCAATCGGGAAACACCGGAAACGCATTATGATTCGTTGATTGAACTTAGGACCAACCAGTAGTGAGTCATTCAAGGAGAGTCCCGTTCCTATCTTGGCACTGGCGTCGTATACTACCCTTACCTTGGTAGTATCCTTATCATGCTTAATCACAGCATGATGGGGTAGGTAGTGTACTTGATTCTCTTCCACAGCCTATCAGATTCTGGTACCACTGTCACAATTCCTTTGGCTATCTGCTCACTGATTACCTCGTTGTACTGACGGTGGAGTTCCTAGTTCAAAAGCTTGAACTCTTCAATCATCCCAACCTTCATCACATCACACTGCTGTTGACAGCCTGCCTCATCTCCAAATGTGACAATAGACAAAACCTGTGTGCCACACCTTCGAGCTGATCAATGGCTACTTGGGAAATGTAAGAGCATTGACTCCCACTATCGAAGATGACTGTTCCCTCCATTCACAGTCTTGGATCGAATATAGCTGTTTGGAGAAGTATCATTTTCTCCTTCCGTATTGAAGCTGCCAGATATCGGAAAACTGGGGCATTTGGATTGAGCTTGGTGACGCTTGTCAAAAGATGAGTCGTTGACTAGGCAGTGTCTCCTCCTGTTGTGGAACCAGATGTGTCAGATATTTGATGCATCGGTTGTTTTGAACCTGACTTCATGGCTCCCTTACGAGCAGAGTCCTTTCGACAGAGACTACGATGGTGTTTACCCTTACACCTCTGACATCGATCCTTGGAGCGACACTCGCGTACCATGTGTCCTCTTCCTAGACATCGGAAACATCGACCACTAACCTGCAACATCCTTCTCCTGTCCTCTTCCTGGACAACCCTTAAAAGTGATTCTTCTGACAATAGCAATGATTGTCTCTCTTGAGGTTTACCTTGTCCTGACAACGCGCTGTAGCTGTTGCCCTTTCTCTTCGAGCCCCCTTCCAACTGGTAGCCAAAGTGTGATCGTCCGTTCCCATGCCTCGAGTTCCTGCTTCAATACCTTCAAGATCTCAGGTAGAGTCCAATCACCCTTGATCTCTCTCCCCGCGATCAATCTCAACTATTGAGGCAACCGTTGTACTAGCACAGATGATAGCAATGCACCATATGAGTCCTCACTGACTCCAAGCGCCCTCAAGGCTCTGGTGTTTGTCTCAGTACTATCCGAGGCGTCTCAGGGCTACGATGTGGTTAGCAGAAGACTATATTCAGCAACAAATTCAAATGCTTATCGATTATTTTCTGCTTTTTACCAAACCTCGATTCAATATATCGATTGCTTCCTGGTATACTCGATAACCCTTCGAGTATTGAGCGGTATACCGGTATTTGCGGTTAGAATATGGAATACCGGGCTCAGCTGCATACACTGTAATCATTATTATTGATTAATGAAGTTATTAAAATTAATAAAACAAGCACGTACGTACACGCGTGCGGGAAGAAAAGTCATGGCAGGACCAGCAGGGATTGAACTTGTCAATAAAAGGAACACTAATTCGTCTATTTGGGCCCATTTTGGGTTTAAACCCAATGGAAATGGAATGCCAAAAGACCTGGACACACCTGTATGCTTTGCTAACGGAAACACGAGCAATCTTCAAACTCAACTTCGACTCAGGCATCCCGACATCTACAAGAACTTACCGACAATCGTGCCATTTATACGTCAACAACCAAAGGTATTACCACACAATAGCACACAAACAAGAATTGAGGAAAGCTTTGATCGAGGTAAACCAATCAGTAAAGATTCCAGAGAGCATCAAGAGCTGACACGATCAATTGCGGAATGCCTTGTAAAGAACATGCTACCGATTTATACCGTCGATAAACCAGGCTTTAAAGCTATGATCAGAAGATTTAATAGTCGCTATCAACTTTGAAGTAGATCCTTCTTCAGTCGAGAAGCAATTCCGTCGTTGTGTTGTGAAGTAAAGGACAAGGTACAAAAGGATCTTGCTTCAGCCCACTACTTCTCCGCCACAACAGACCTATGGACATCTCAAGGAGGAGAACCTTATGTGAGTTATACTGTACATTACATCAACAATAACTGGGTTGTTTGTCTGCAAGCATCCTTTGCCCCAGAGGACCATACAGGTGAAAATATCAAGCTTGCCATTGGGGACACACTCAGTAACTGGAATCTTGATCTAAAAAACCAGGTAGCACTCACAACAAACAATGCTAGCTAGCATGTAGGCTTGTTTTCAACTGAGTTGCTTTTCACACTTAGCTATAGAGAAAGACAGTAGAATTGAAAGACTGTACTGCTGCCACGGCATCAACCTATGAAAAGATTGGGAGAGTGTACAAACACTTCCCCAATCTAAATGTCGAGATGTGTTCACTTACGTGGTGGAAAGTGAATGGTCAACACTTCGCTCCATTAGCTCGAAAGTATTTGCCACTAGCTGGGCAGAGTACAGCTAAAACCAGAGGTCGATCAACTTATTTTCTTGCTTACAACTTAATTGTCTTATGAACTGTCACTTAATTGATTTAACATATAAACATGCAGTAAACTATGGTTATCATCTTATTGTCATAATAATAATAATAATTGAAATAAAATTTTTTTAATAATATTAACAAAACATACACAAGATATAAACTACAATTTTTGTATTTGGCATTATGGAAGGTATTATTGTTATACCGAGGTAAAAAATAAATGATACCATTACCGTATGGATTTCCAATACCACCCAATACTACTCCCGTGCTGTGCCTTCAAGTAGCGATGGTATGAGAACTTCTGGACTTCAGACAGATCCGGGTTGGAATGAACAGAGGCCTCATACATCAAGGAATCCAGTTTGTCACTGAACCATCAAAGGGGTGGAGCGTCAACTTAAGTAGGTGGGCCTGTTTACTTACCACACCCTTCACTTCCATCGTCGGGACTGGATCTAGGAGACTACATAGACTTAGTAGAGACTGTCTCTAATACTTGACGCAACCTAGACAACATCCCATACAACGCTTGTTCGATCTCTGCTCCATCATCATCGAGTAGCTCAAGTACTTCCTCGTTCAGCTTCCGCAGTGTAGCTGACTTGTCCTCCAAGAGAGAGACCAACCTCGCTAGCTGGATGGGATTTGGATCAGCCTTACCCAACAGCATCCATCCTCTTGGTGACTACGCCCCTGTGCCCCAGCTCTGATTCTTCGCTTCCGAACCAAAACGTCTGCCATTTTATTACCCACCCACCTTCCCAAATTTTATTACCCCCAAACTTGTATTATAATACAATGGAAAAATGGGTCGTTGAGGTGTGAACAAGGAACTTACAACTCCTGTCTGTGACCTTTTCAGGACGGAACAATGTCAGGCAGACCACTGACTGAGCACTCCTTGAGGTGAATTCACTGAACACGGTAAAGACCCTCGGGGAACTGTGGCTGTAGTTGCTGTCTTCGGGACAATCTCTCACTATCCGGCTCAGTGGACCAGATGTTGTCAACCGGGTCACTAGAGGAATTTACACACACAGATACCCTGTTACAATAGAAAAATGTGTCTCAAGCCTTCCTTGGCCCTTTAAGAGAAGGGCAAACTACTTCTCTTGTGACGGTTCTAGTTCGCTTCTTCTTCTCCGTGGACCAGTCTACTCCTTTATGAGCTAGACAATCTGTGAGGACAGTGGAAAAAACAACCTGTACATACAACAAATAGATCTTGCCTTCGAAGGCCCTTTCTACGAGAAGGGTAACTTATTGAGCTTCCCCAGTCTGGGGTTTACAGCAGTGTTGTCCCTCCGTCCTCTGTTCTGGTGGGCTTCAAGGTTCTCCCGTGAGTGAGTGAGCTGGAATACGTCAGTACGTGACAATATTGCTCAGAGCGCCTCCTGGAACGTTCTTGTTTCAAATTTCACAGTACAACTCAACTGAGCAGCTAGGAGCATGCTCAGATATTTATTATCAAATAAATAATAATAGTCAACAATTACAATTAATGAAGCATAAAACACAGACAACATAAAGATAGCACAAAATAGCATAGCAAAGATAATACAAATCTATGTTCAGTTCATAACAATAGTCAATCATATTAACTTAATGGATACCGTTCACTAGTTTGTCTTAATAATGAGTTTATGAAAGCTGAGTACCTTGCTGGCTTTTTCAATGTTGTGTCAGGGCATTCCACTAGGTGCTCTTGAATGAACATAAGCATAGAAAATGCTGGGATAGATTTTGGATAATTTGGATATTGCACAAAGTATGCATAGTAAGTAGCAATTAGGGAGCACAGTGCCTGTTTGACATTTAGTTCAAACAGTATGGATTTTTCAGCTACAATATAGCAGGGAAGATCTTCATATAGCACTAGTCGGGGTTCCGAAAAGTAGCTTTCTCTAAGGATGTCATCCATAGACGTCACAGGCTAAAGAACAAAAAAAGTGTTAACAATTTAATAATAACAATGGTGATTATTTAATACCTTGTACACTTTAAAAACTGGATTAGCTTTCATACATGTTGCACTAAGATTTGCAGCGCTTTAATTTCCTCATGTTCTCCTTCACAAATCTTTTGCAACATATTGTTTTTCTGCAGCAATGATAACTTTCCCTCACCAACCGTTAACTCCATTTCGATATAGATCTACAGTATAATAAACACCATTAACTTTGCAGAAAACACATACATGTACATGCATATGCCATACCCATTCCTTTGAAGCAGAAATTGTTCCAAAATCTGAGTACAGTGCTGCTGCATATTTCATCTTGTCTCCTTCCAAATGTCACTCTTAATTGCTTAATAATTTTTTTCTTATTTCCATGTGGTTTTTTGTACTCTGCTATTAATATTTGAGTTTCCGTCATGTATGCCTTCCTAATACATACATACATGTACATACGTCTACAAAAATAATTATGAAAAGACCTATACTTGTTTTGGGTGTAATATTTATGTACAACATCCAATAGTGGACACTCCGAGAAAGGGATATAGTATAATAAATCTCTCAACAAAGGACACCCATCAGTGTCCTAAATGGAGTTGTCTAATAGATTTTGACCTCCGAAAGAGGACAAACTCTCTATAAAGGACAATACACACATGTACACTTCAGTTTATATACCTCTAGGGTCCCTTTATTAGGACATAGTACTTGTTTTTATACCAGCTGAAATAACATTGTTTAAAGTTTTTTTTTATTTAATTTCCACTGTGCTTTTAATAGAAGTACATGTACTTAAAGTGACAATTACATGTACATGTACATACATGTACATGCATAAACTTTACCTTGGATTTTGGATTTATGTAGCTAGCAAGAGCAGATGATGATTTGTCTGATTGGCGGTGTGTTATTCGCCTTCCACTTCGGAACCTCTGACTTAGGTAATCCCTGGTAGATTATATCGTACCAAAAGAATTCTTTTACGTTTCATACCCAATATTCTCCATTTTATCCTTTAATTCAGGGTACTTGTCTGTTTTGGCCATTTCGATGTACTGGCGTGATAAAGGGTATGGGCTGATAGAATGACGTACACTTTCTTAATCTCGACTTCATGCTAGCTCTTATCATGTTGTTAGATATAGCTTTGACTAGTATACCAAAAAAAGATGTAGGTAGTGGGCATAGGCTTTAAAGCCGATAGAGTTGAAGGCCCTGGTACATCATACATCATTCGAATCCAACAAATTGCATTGCTTTGAAGGTGGACCATTATTCTCAGATAGATTCTCCAGAGGTCGTTTGTCTGGTATTATGTCATTTTGTAAAAACATAATAATTCATTATGATGCAATTTAACCCTACTACAATGTATATACCATCAAAATCAGAGGTTGTCCCTTTGGTAGTTCCTT
>JAYJLX010042069.1:0-12589 GCA_036873525.1 Chalinula nematifera
CTGGGTGTGAGCCTATTTGTATCATGATAACTCCCATTAGCTGAGCCAACTGTAGTTGCTGTGAACAATTATCAATGATTTCAGTTTCATTGTCTGTTGGTAAGGCTATAGTTATTTGTATTGAGCCTGGTTCAATTTTGATTAATATTGCTTCTTCGTTACAGCGTGTAAGTTTTTTTGCCAATGCTTCGACTAATCCGAGTTGAAAGTCACCCCAATCATTGTTCAATTTGATTATTACTAATGCTTGACTATCTTGGAATTTGGCTTGTGTAAAATTTTGCAATTTGCCTTTTAATTCTTTAATTGGAGATAAAGATTTGAATTGTTTTACTTTTTCTATGTGTTCGTTGATATTGTTTAGAAGTTTTGATTCCCCAATAACTGTTTCTATTACTGCTTTTAGAATACTTCCATCCAAGAAATGAGTACATTCTTTGAGAATTTCAAATATATCTCCAATTGAGAAGCACTTTTGTAAATCTTGATTTCTGACCCTCTTAAGTGCTATCTTTAGTTTGAATATCACATTGTGCATTGGATTCATTTTTTTATCAACCATTGTTTCAATGCATTCATATGCTTGGATAAGTATTTGATCAAATGTTTTGTCAAGTTTATCTAATGTGTTAATAATTGTGTCTTCCTCAGGTTCAGCTGAAAGCATGATTTTTGCTTTTACCATTTTTTGACTATTTTCTGTGTGAATGTGATATAAGCTGACCTTTTCTGCTAGTGCTATTTCTTGAGCTTTCTCCAGCGCTATTGCAACATCACTCCATGATGGGTTGGGACACACCGAGTGCCACTTGCTATACAGAGCTAGCTTCCGTTCATCAGTTGTTGGCTTATCTCTTGTTATCTTCTCTATTTCATTGTGAGGGATGCCTCTCAAATGGATTCCAAATATCTCCCAATCTACCAGAGACTTGAGCTCAATATCAAGATTAGCAACAGTTAGAGGTTTAGCCATTGTCTATTCTATAATGTAATTGAGGTTTAGTCCTACAGCTAAGTTGAATTGCTATTGATCCAAGCTGCTTATATAGTCATCACTTAATAATGTCGGTGATTTTTTACTACTATTCATGGTAAAATTATTGAAGGCCTATGACTATTCCCTTGTTTTCCTATATAAGTGTCGGGTGTCACGTTCATCCCTTGTAGCAGCTAGTGAATGTCATTAACTATATAGACTACCTAGTACACTTGTATTCTAGCTCCTATATTTTCCCTTTTCCGCTTTTCATCCCTTCCCTGAACCTCTTGGCCCATACCCAAGTCCCTTTTTATGATTACCTCCATTAATTCTTTTCTGTATATGCTTCCCCCTCCCCTCCCAACCATGCAGCTCTATAATAATTCTTTAGTACATATTGTTAATTATTACATACATTATAATAATTAATTTTATACAATAGTATGCACGTGCATTTAAATGATCTTGTATTTTTCATTTAATTATTGTTACAGTATTACAATATGCTCCTGCCATATTGTTGTACTGATTACTGTTGTAAGTATAGATATATACTACTATACTCCAATTGTTTGTTGTGTGTCTTTTAATTGTCTCATAAGGGGAGAAACGCTATTTATAGACTGAGGCCATTATACTATTTTGATGCTGTAAAGCCTTCTACAGATGCTTGTGAATTGTACAATAAGCATGTTAACTGGAATAGATAGTCTATATGCATCGATCATATCACATGTAATTTAACTGATTCAATTAAATGTTCACTTGATATTGCACATGTCATGAGACTAGACTAGTGTTTTGCATGTGCTGGTTGTGATAAATGAGTGGTTTCAATAACTGTTATATAATATACGTAGCAGAGTTTTGGAGGCCTATGAATCTTTAATATATTCGTGTTGCAATGTTGGTTATTTCGTTATCAGTAGTGTCAAGTTCATCCCCTGTATATAGCAGCTTATGAATATCATTCTATCGCTACAAGTATGGTAATGTGATTAATCAATCATCCTTCCTCCATATGGTACATGCACATGCATCCTTTAAACTGTTATTTCTTCTTTTCCTCATAGATATAGTACTATCTATGTTTTCACCCTTCTCCAGCCCTTCCCCTTTTCTCCTTTGCTCCCTTTCCTTTATGACCTCTTGCATTATTCTCTCCTATATGCTCCCTATTAATGAGTACGGGATAGCCACTGCATGTATAAAGCTGGATTTACAATATAATGCTCACAGGATGTTGTATTGGTGTTGGCTCCAATGTAAAATGAGTATTAAAATTAAGAGTATCAAAATTAGATTGCCCATGGAACATTGAGCTATCCCATGAAGCATGGAGTTATATTGTAAATGGGGCTTAAAACAGATATGTATTCTGTATATATAGCATAATACTGTACTGTATATAGAATGATTGAATGGAGGGGTATACTATGTTGTAAAGTATAAATTGTTGTCAATGTTTTTGTAGTTTTTTAGCGATGGATATAGCTAGAGAAGAACAGTCAACAATGTGATCCTGTTTAGTCTCTTCAACCATGCAGAGGTTGATTCATGAGACTATATAATCCTGTTACAGTCTAGATGGATGCTGTTAAATACTGGATACTGTTGTGTGTAAAGGTATTAACTATTTCCAATACTTAGTCTATAGTGTTGTACAATACCATGGTATATCCTATGAGGAGAGACCATGCAGAGCATTATTGTCATCATACATGCAGCAGTACAAATTATTTCAGTAAACCTATAGTTCAGATTCATGGTTGCGAAGTGTATTAATTCCAATGTAAATTTTGTGTCAAAAGGTCAAATCAATTGCTTGATCAGTGAAGAGACCAGACTGTGTTTTACATGTGCTGGTTCAACTGGTTGTGATAAATTAGTAGTTTACTAACTGTAAAGCTATGGGAAACTATGAATATCCAATATAATATCCAATAGTATTGGAATGTTGGTAATTTTGTTATCAGTAGTGTCAAGTTCATCCCCTGTATATAGCAGCTTATGAATGTCATTATAATATAGTCTACCACTGTAATAGTATTATTAGCATACTACTAATGTAATTGGCTATTTCCCCCTCCACGTACATATCCATTACACTATTCCTAGCACCTATTCATTTTTTTTACTCTTTTTCTTGATGCCCCCCCCCCTTCCCTCTATATCTTATTTATATGACCTATTTCATCCTTCATTCTGTCTCTCCCCCTTACTTCTCTATGTCTTCATTTATAATGACTAAAGGTATTTTTCTTACGTATAACACACAGAGACACACTGGCTACTATAACCCTCCACCCACACTCAGGTTAACCCTTTAGAACCATAAGCGCTTATATGCGTCATAAATTCTAAAGGATGTGGTTGAATTTAATGAGTTTACTTAATTAGTCTATAGCCCTGGATTATTACATGCATATTAGCATTCAGTAGTCAACAGTTAATGTAGCAAATAATGTATTTACACACACCTGTATTATGGTAGATTATAAATGCTGCATCAGATAATTACAAAAATTAATGAATAACTATATCAGTATAATCATTAATAACTAATCACCAAGACCTGCTTTTTTCAATATTTGTGAATAAGCTATCATAGACAATGCTGGACTTTGGGATTCTAAAATCTTACAGAAAGAAAGCAGCTTTTCTCTTTGTTGATCAGGTCCACCACAGTATTTTAGCATGTTTTCAACCTCTTTGAGCATTGCAGATACATTATGCTTTGGATTTGAAATATCGACACTAGCAGCACTGATATTATCAGGCATTCTCTCCGGTATGAAATACTCATGCATGTGCAAGTTTATGAGCCAATTCAGTAGGACATGGGTCAATGACGTCCATCAATGCGATACAGTGTTCTTTATATGCTTTAAGATAATCTATACTCGAAAAAAAAAAAGAAATGAGTTGTTATTTAATAATCCATCTACCTGTATAACTGTACCTTGTGTTACTATGGGTGTTAGCTTTTCTCCAACCACTACATTTGTTAGCATTCTTTTAACTTTTTCTGCTAATGCTATTTCTCTAGCTTTCTCCAATGCTACTACAACATCACTCCATGATGGGTTAGGACACAGGGACAGCCATTTGCTGTAATCCTGTATAGAGCTAGTTTCTGTGCATCAGTTGTTGACTTGTCTCTTGTTATCTTCTCTACTTCATTATGAGGGATTCCTCTCAAATGAATTCCAAATGTTTCCCAATCTACCAGAGACTGGAGCTAGTCTCAAGATTAGCAACTGTCAGCTGAGGTTTAGCCATTACCAACTAATAACACTTAATTGTCTATATACGTATATATATGCCAGCTTGCATAACCTGTGTATAGTCTACAATTACTAGCCATGCAGGTAGAGTGTGACTCAGTTCATGCAGTTCATGAATATGATTATAAAGATATCTGAGCATATATATGTATAACTAGATTATCATGTGATACTGGCTATGAATACTACTATATTGTGTAGTTGCTGAAGAATCATTTATCTCATATTCACAGTGTAGAGCATTACACTTGCAATTGGCTACCACACCCTCCTCTACATCAATTCCTTATTCATTTACTTCCTCACTTCCCATTATTTTATAATGACAATGATAAATCACTGGATAGTATTTTTTTAAAAAAACATTAATGTAACGAAAATGTTGTGTAGTGGTTGTTTAAATGTTGAACATAATTATTCGTCATTATTCATACTGCATGTACTAGTCTAGTGTAGTATGGGTATAATGTATTATAGTATAGTGTACAATAGTATAGTGTATTATAGTGTAGTATAGTGGATATGTAATGTAAATCAGTGAATGATGTACATTTGTCTGTGTTTGCCAAACTTCAATCATTGTCTCGTGTAATGGTCAGTAGAAGGATAGCAGTTTTATCCAATCAATTCAGTACTACTGTCATAATGGTTACAGTGTGTGTGGGTTTACCCTATACAATTGTAATGGTGGACATAGTTCAGTAGATATAGGTGTATAATAGTATATAGTGTATAGTGTAACTCACTCAATATGGAGTCACCTCAATAGGTGTGTCAGTAACGTATTGAGTGTATTGAGTATATACCTGTATATAACATACACATACAGTGACATGGGTTAATATAATGGAATGGGATATACTATACCTTATACAGTATATCAGTAGATAGTATACACTCATTCAATAGATTACTGTGATTGACCTGGTTTATTATATTGAGGTTATAAACTGATAGTTAATTTGTACTATAGTTTACTGTACCTTTTGCATGCTGTTATTTTGAGCTGTATTCAGAGAGGGGGAGGGGCTTGTTATGACCATTACATTATATCAGTGGTAACGCCTTGATGGTTTTTATATATACATGTAGTTGACAGTATTTAAGTTGACTCCTAGTGTGGTATGCGTAAAGTGCAGTATGGTGCATAGTGCTTGTGACCGACAGTGTATATGTAATTATGACAATGCTTGTGACAATGCATATGTGATGAAGCTCAACTCCAGCAGTATATAACTATCACCAAGGGCATTGCTATCTCGATGTTGGTAATGGTATACCTATATGATAATGTTGAATCATAATCAAAATTATATTTACATTGAGTATAGTGTGGCTAACTGACCTGCTGTTTTTGATATTTCTGAAGCTATTATAGACAGTGCTGGATCTTCAGAGCTTGTTAAAACTCTACAGAATAAAATTAATTTTTGTCTTTGCTTGTTTCGATTGAAACGACAAACGCTTATAGTATTTCTGACACTTCTAATCAAATCTCCTGCATTCTGTTCATTAGAGACTCCCAGAGTCATTTGAGTAACTTTTTTCTTCACATCACTTGATATTAGCTCAGCATCTTTGAGTTTATATGCCAAACTACTGGGGCTAGAGATTACCTCTATCAGCATAGCAGTAAATTTATCATACACTTGGAGATAATCTATTGATAAATTGTATTATAATAAAGTGATTAGCTATTAATACGTATATTATAAATATAGTGTCATTAACTAAATAATTATTATCTGTTACCTTGTTCATTATTTGTAATTAAGTCGGTATCATTTCCCTGTCTTGCATTTGCTATATCAAGTAATAAACTATATATAATATGAATTTTAGTGGACTATCATGACAGCCGGGTTACTATGGTCCCTGAGACCCATATATAGAAACCCATGCATAGAAACCTCGTAAACAGTATCTATAACCTATATATATATACACACCACATGTATAATACCTTCTCTCATTATTCGTTTTATGTAAACTTTGGGTACTGACTCTTCCTTAGCTGGGACTACAGCCCCATTAAGTAATACTGGGTAATTCAGCCTTTTCATGTAGTCTGGAACGGTGACATCACCAAATACATCAATGTAACATTTTGGAGGGATAGAAATATTTCTGCATCCATAAGAAGTAGCTTGGCTATATGGAATCTAAAAGATAAATCAGTAAAACATACTTTCAAATTGAAATATGTTATGACAATATTGTTCTAGCTTACAATACAGCGTCCACTATGAGGGTCTACAGTCCATCCTGGGTATTCTTGGTTATCTGGATTCAAATTCAATTCAATGCTTTGGTCAGTAAACTTAAACGATATTTCCACATCTTCTTCATGATCATGCAGATTATGTGCAATGTACTGTAAAAACACATTAAAAGTATAAAAAAAACTTTTTAATGATTTGATTATAGGACCATAATATAGCTCACATTTTTCAGAGCATCAATGTTTTTAACGACGATAAATTTTACTTGCCAATGATTCAGCTCATCAGATTTTCTTAGATAAAGCATTTTACCAAAAAATACAATGCCAGTATTAACTATAAAAACAAATCAATTAAATCTGGCATTGAGCGTGTACAATAAGCAAACCTGTCGGTGGAATAGCTAATTCAGTATCACTGAGGCAAATCCCACTGGTATCTGACGTATCATCGCTGGACTCTTGTTCGTTGCTAGTAGTTCCAATGGCCATACCACAGAACACTGGTAGCTGTAATTCCCCATATTGGCTACCAATGTCAAACACTCCTTTTTGTTTCACAGGTTTGAAATGATAAGGTGGAGTGGGCTCATTTAATAGAGCTCTATAAAAGCAGAGTTGGGTATATCCATCGGTTAAATCAACACAATGTTGCAATCTCAACAACGCGGATGATGATTGATGAAGCTGAGAGGCTATTGAGATAATATATATGGCACTGACAGGCTCCACCCCTTTTGGAAACACAAAGTCTCCACTGATTGCAACATCAATCAATAAATCGCACTCCTCCCCTTGTGGACACGCCCCTTTTGGTACATGTAGTTCAAACCCGTATCCATCCCATATGAAGGAGTGTTGCTGATCACCACGGACAGTGAACAACTTTGATTGGGAAATGGTTACGTTTTGAATATGATCTACATGATGAAATAATGCATCTATTATAGAAAGGAAAATTAAACAACCTTAGAATTTACCTCTTTCAAGAGCAACATAGTTGAACTGTACACCAACATCATCAGTTTGGGGAGCTATATATTATAATAAATTATATTTTAATAGTTTGTTTTTATACCAGTGTTTTCCCCAAACCACCAGAAAAGTGTGCGAAAGAGTATACTCACACTTACCACTTTCAAAAGTATTAGAGTTAAACTGTACACCAACATCAGTGGTTCGAGATTTCAAATCTATATAACGAATGCATATTGTTGTAATTATATAGTTCTCAGTCCCTGCCTATACATACAAACTTTTTTTAAGATCAAATTCCATCATGTCAGAATCAGTATTAGCGCTACTTAGGGGAGCTGTAATAAAATGAAACAAATGGATGTACTACTTACTATATTATTATTATTTATTATTATTATTATTATTTTTATTATTATTAAATAAGCTTTACATACAGCATGAATAATTGGTGATGGTTGATATCTAATGTTGACTCTATAGGTAAAGTAAAGTGCATATGCTATATGAAGGTCATGCCATATGATATCTTGCATGGTCAGCCTATATTATATGTATGTATGCGTGCATAAGAAATTAAAATACTGGCATTTGGTGCATGGACAACAGTAAAACCATGTACATGTGGGGATTATTGGTGTTAAACTGGACCATAAAACAATTTATAAAGTGATCCCTATAATAGAGCTTAAAATGGATGCTGTTATGTTGATGCTCGGTAAACTGTTTCATAGTCTGACCACACAATGAAAGCAGTGGTGTCTGTGGTGGTTGGAGATGGGAGTGGTCTTGCACTTGAGTTTATGATTGCATGGAAGCTGATCTCGTTTTACCATTGTTGAATTCAACAAAAGACAAGATATCGAATGAGTTGTTCGGAAACTTTATGGATTTTACTAGATAGCTAAGGTCAGCTAATTCGAGTACCATAGCCATGGGAAGTATCTCAAGGGCTATTAGTCTGTCTCTGTAGTCCATGCCGTTCGAACCGTAACTGTTCAGAACTTTGTAGCCCTTCTCTGAACAGACTTGATGGATAAAATATCTTTAATAAGATACGGTCTCCAGATTTGAGAGCAATATAAGATAGTTGAGAACGGACCAGAGATATATATAGACGTTTTCAAGCGGACACTGAAATGTATTGACCAAAGGTCCTACGGATCAGGTGAAGAGTGTGTAAAGGTGTGGCTAATAGTATTTCACTATTTATTGATCATTTCAGAAGACCACTAGCTCGGGTATGTATACACAACGCTTAAAAAAAACATGATTATATCTAAGCAATTATATATATTTTGAAATTAAAGTTGCATAAAAATTGGTGTGGCTTACATTATTTATTCATTACCTATAATAATCATTGTACTAAAACACTCTGTACTGTGAGTATGAAGTAGACTATATATGTGATGATGTCAACTATATAACTAGATGTATCTTATTATTGCTTTTCCCCTCCAGCTTGCATGCATCATGCGGTATAGTGCAGCTAGAATTTGGGAGGGGCTGCATGGCATACTGTAATTACATCATGTGTACTTATAAGGCACGGATACATGCTTTTAAGTGTCTCATTATAATAATAATAATACAATTTTTAAATACCTTCTGTCAATCTTTGTGAAGTATACATTTCTGCTTCACTTGTAATTGAAATAGCTCCTTTAAGTTGTGGTAATACTTTCAAGCTGCTTTCCTGTGTAAAATCTATATCAGAAGAAACCTCAAAGAAACATACTGGAGCTTTGGACAATTGATTTTTGTATCCAAAAGATGTGGCTTGCTCATATGATATCTGTCATTATACAGTAAAAAATTAAATAATAAATTAGTAAATCAAACACTTACAAAACTGGATTTAATGTGAGATATATCTGCACATAATTCCTCATGTATTCCCTCATCCATAGTGAATTCAATTGTTTGCTCAGTAAAACAAAAATAACCAGTAGCTGCTTTTATATGGTCATGTAATGCATCTGCAATGTGCTGCAAACATTAAAAATAAACCTGAATTTGTGCACTATATAGTGCTACTGTATATGTTACTCACTTTTTCAAAAGCATCAATCTTTTTAGCAAGAAAAAACTTTCCTTGCCAGTAGTGATTCTGCTCTTCATCTTTGATTTTATAATAAAACATTTGTCCGAAAAATAAGATACTTTTATCAACTATATCAAAATGTAGTATAATGCATAAAATGATAAAATTACCTGTTATAGTTGTATATAATTACCTTTAGCTGGTATAGCAGCTGTAGCACCAATAGCTATCATACCACGGGACACTGATGGTAGCCGTAATTCCCCATATCGGCTACCAATGTCAAACACTCCTTTCTCTTTCATGAGATTGAAATGATAAGGTGGAGTGGGCTCATTTAATAGAGCTCTATAAAAATAAAGTTGGGTATGCCCATTGGTTAAATCAACACAATGTTGCAATCTCAGCAACGATGATTGATGTAGCTTTGAGCCAATTGAGAAAATATATATGGCACTAACAGGCTCCACCCCTTTTGGAAATGCAAAGTCTCCACTGACCGCAACGTCAATTGATATATCACACTCCTCCCCTTGTGAACACGCTCCTTTTGGTACATGTAGTTCAAACCCGTATCCATCCCATATGAAGGAATGTTGCTGATCACCACGGACAGTGAACAACTTTGATCGGGAAATGGTTACATTTTGAATATGATCTAATGTAATTGTAGTGAAAAAAAATTGATGTAATATAATTACAAAGCCTACAGTTTGAAGCTGCATATATAATAATAATACAATATAATATAGTTAACATACATGTAATAGCAATTAATTATTTAGTGATTAAAGTAACATACATTTGTTGAGTTGTAATTTCAGTGATTCATTCTCAGACACCAGTGATTTTATCTGAGATTTAAGCGACTCCACCTCCTCCATCAAATTCACATTCATCTTTTTATAGACTACTGATTGAGGGGGCTCTACTGAAACTCCTTGTTCGATAGAGACTGCTGGCTGAATTGCTTCATCATTACTCTGATGGTGACTAGCTTGCATTGAAACCTCTTGTGTGATTTTCTCATTATCATTTGCTGCAGCTACATTGGGGTCGACTTTATGCATGAGCAATAGTTCAACAATTCTGTCATGTCCCTTTTGACTAGCTATTGTCAGTGGTTTGCAGCCATTACAATCTGTTATTTCAGTGTTGGCATTATATTTTAGAAGTGTTTCTGTTACTGTTTGGTGGCCATTAGAACATGATAAATGTATTGCCGTTTTACCTTCGCTATCTTTTGCATTAGGGTTAGCTCCATTTCTTAACAGTAACTCAACTACTTTATTATGACCATTTTCACTAGCTTGTATTAAAGCAGTTTGTCCATTCATCTTTGCTACATTGGGATTAACTCGATTCTGTAGTAATAGTTCAACTGATTTGTGATGGCCTTCTCGACTAGCAAACATCAGTGGCGTCCATCCATCATTATCAAATACATTAGGGTTGGCATTGTGTTTCAGAAGTGTTTTAGTTATTGTGTAGTGGCCTTGTAAACATGATAATCCTATTGCAGTTCTACCATTATCGGTTTGAATGTTAGGATCATGTTTGTTTAATAGTAAATGTTTAACTATCATGTCATTTCCTCCTTGACTTGCAGCCATTAGTAGTGTGAATCCATCAGGACGTGTTGTGATATTGTGTTTTAAAGTGAATAGAAGATGGTTAGCAACTTCATGATTACCATAAAGACAACTAACCATCAATAGTGTTGATCCACTGTGTGTGACAATGCTAGTATCAGCATTAGCTTGTACTAGTGTTTGATAAATATCAATGGTTTTAGCCACCATTACTGCTGTCCGTCCAATATTGTCTTGTTTATCAACATTAACTCCAGTGGTTGTCAGTAGATGTTTAACAATGTTTTCGTGACCATTCTCACTAGCTATTATCAGTGGTGTTTGTCCTTGTTCATTAGTGTGATCAGCATCAATACCCTTTTCCAGTAATAATTGAACTGTCTTAATATTACCCACTCTACTGGCTTGTAGTATAGCTTTCTCTAAAGCGATAAAATCTTCAGTAATAGTGTCAACGTCCATTGGTGATTGCACCAGGACACTAAAAGTGTCAGATCTCACAAGATGCCTTGTAAGTTTTTCAACTAAATTTTTCTGTAACTCTCCGAATTCATTGTGTAGTTGGATTGTAGCTAGATTCTGCTTTAAGGTTATCCCCCTTAATTTGCCTTTTAACTCTTTAATAGTAGCTGAAGATTTAAATTTTTTAATTTTTTGTATGTGTTCATTTATATCTTGTAGTAATTTGGATCTCCCAATAACTGTTCCTATTAGTATTTTAAGAATACTTCCATCCAAGAAATGTGTATGCTCTCTGAGAATATCAAATACTTCATCGAGAGAGGAACTTTTCTGTAGTTCTTGACTTTTTAGAAATTTAAGTACTGTACGTAATTCGAATATAACTATTTCACGATCTTTTTTGTTTTTTTCAATCATTGATTTTATATATTTGTAAGTATTGATGAGAATGTGATTAAAAGATATGTGCAGTTCTTCTAATGAATTAATCAGCGTATCTTCCTCAGTTTCATTTAAAAAAAAGATTTCTGCTTTCGTTGGTTGACTATCAGAGTCACTGGCATTTTTTGTATGAACATACAAGCTGACCTTTTCTGCCAGTGCTATTTCTTTAGCTTTCTCCAATGCTATAGCAACATCCCTCCATGATGGGTTGGGACACACTAACAGCCACTTGCTGTATAGAGCTAACTTCTGTCCATCGATTGTTCGCTCATCTTTCCTTATCCACTCTATTTTGTCGTGAGTCATTCCTCTCAAATGAGTTCCAAATATCTCCCATTGTACCAGAGACTTGAGCTCCGTCTCTAGATTGGCAACCGTTAGAGGTTTATCCATTATACTAGTGATTTCTTCTGTGCTATCTTCTGTCAGTATATGATACAAGCTGACCTTTTCTGCCAGTGCTCTTTCGTTAGCTTTCTTCAATGCTTCAACAACATCCCTCCACGATGGGTTGGGACACACTAACAGCCACTTGCTGTATAGAGCTAACTTCTGTCCATCGATTGTTCGCTCATCTTTCCT
>JAYJLX010042080.1:0-14057 GCA_036873525.1 Chalinula nematifera
GAATAGGGATTCCCATGTATAAGGAAATTACGCCCACGCAGTTTCCAATCCCCCTATTATTACTCTATTATCTATGGTCTGGCTGGTGATGGCTGGCCACACCCTTTGTATATAATGGAAGGATCTGTACTGATTGAATGCAATGCGGACTAGCCCACAACAGAA
Source organism: Chalinula nematifera (assembly GCA_036873525.1). Lineage (NCBI taxonomy): Eukaryota > Metazoa > Porifera > Demospongiae > Haplosclerida > Chalinidae > Chalinula > Chalinula nematifera. Next base: position 166 of record JAYJLX010042080.1, read on the forward strand.
CATGGGCATGCCTGTGATAACTAATTTGATCATATAGGTGTACATGTATGTACATATATTGTTTGTACATGTATTATTATACATGTGTACTTTTTATTTTGCATTAATATGAAAAATCAAGTCTATAATATCTGTCCAAACAATTGGACTTGAAAACCATGAAAACAAGTCTTATTGTAAATTTGAAACTTTACCGCTATATTTAATGTGATTATAAGTTTTTGAAAGTCGTCATCAGATGATATTGGTCTCATTGGAAAATTTTTGCTTCTGTGCAAGCTTGTGTTTCAGCGTACATGTAAATTGAACGATGGTCAGGTGACTTTAGTGATATTACTTTTGCTTAATTACAATTAGTATTACTATTACAGCAGATCTTCCATTTTCTATTACTACTACTGTAATAATTACTATTCTGATATGAATTTGTTTGTAGGGCAGTGACACCAGACTGAGTATATGGCTTCATATGGGAGTTTACTAGAGATATTCCAAAATAGTAAATGGGAATCTACTGCAAGCACAGAATTACATGGATGGGATGAAAATGAATTGCAGAGATATGCTGAGAAGGATAGTAACAGAATCCTTCATCTGTCCTGTTCCAATGGATGGTATGATGTATCAATTAGACTAATAGAAGAGTTTGAGTTATATCCTAATGTACGGAATCAATGTGATGAAACAGCACTATTCTGGGCTTGTAGATCTGGTAATGTAGAATTAGTAGTTAAGCTTATTTTATCATACAAATGTGACCCTCTCTTACCCAATAATGATGGTGATACTCCACTACACTGTGCTATAATAGTAGATGACAGGGTGATGGTTAATTTGCTGATTAATGATTATGGGTGTGGTTTGTTATTAAAAGACAACATAACCATGAGTGACAGTATTATGACTACAGCATGGGAACACTGGGATAATGACATTATTTTGTGTTTAATTAATGGTGGGTGTGGTTTGCATATTTTTTCTGGTAATACTACCATACTACACCAGTGTATCTTTAAGGGATATGATTATGATGATGGGTTGAAATTTATATTGAATAATTGTCAGTGTGACTCTAACATTAGAGATGAGAATGGAAACACAATACTACACACATGTCTTTACAATAATAGATTAGGCTTATTCAAGTATCTTGTCATCAACCATAACTGTAAACCAGATATTGCAAATAATAAAGGAGAGACTCCATTACACGTAATCTGTTCCTCTTTAGTACAACATGGGTATAGCAATGACAGGTGTGAGATACTGTTTTACTTATTAATAGATGTAAAAGTTTCTCCTCATATTAAGTTCGATGATAGTGATATTTCTGTTTTATCTGTCGTATGTAAAGCCATTACTAATAGAAACCCTATTCCTTCAGTGTTACGTTATCTTACTGATTGTGAGTATGAAGTACGGGATGAATATGGTAATACAGTACTACACAAATTTGCCTTGATGGGTGACTCACGTACATTTAAATATCTTGTAACTGACTATAACTATAAACCAGATATTGAGAATAGTAAAGGAGAGACTCCATTACTCATGATTTTATCCTCTTTAGTAACACAAGGCTATACTAGTGCCAGGTGTGAGATACTGTTTTTGTTGATGGATGTGAAAGTTTCTCCTATTAAATTCAATGAGAGTAATATTTCTGTTTTATTTGTTGTTTGTACAGCTATTACTGAGGGTAACTGTGATCCTTCAGTCTTACGTTACCTCATTATCGATCTTGGGTATATACAGGATCAATATGGTGACACAGCCCTACACCAGTTTGCTTTATTGGGTGACTCACACACATTTAAATATCTTGTCAGTAACCATATTTGTAAACCAGATATTGAGAATGATAAAGGAGAGACTCCATTACACATAATCTGTTATTCTTTAGTAAAACAAGGCTATAGTGATGACAGGTATAAAATACTGTTTTATTTATTAATGGATGTAAAAGTTTCTCCTCATATTACATTCAATAACAGGGATATTTCTGTTTTATCTGTCCTATGTAAAGCCATTACTAAAGGTGTCCATGATCCTTCAATATTACGTTTTCTCATTATTGATTGTGGGTGTGACACTAGTAATGACTGTGGGCTCATTTTCGACACATTGTGTAAGATTGATTATGATAATTTTAAAAATATTAAAATCCTATATGAATTGTTGATAGCAAAAAAAATAAACTCTTACCGAACCCTTAAAAATGGTGAAAAAGTTTGTATATTATGCTGCCTCAAATCCATAAATTGCATTAGTTTCAACGATAACCTCTCAAACTGTATTGATTACTTATCATTCATATATGAGGATTATAATTATTTAAGTGAGCTTATACAAGTCAAGAGTGATATAGATCAGTTAAAGTACAATGTATTTGCTATACTTTTTGATTATTGTTTTAGATATGTAAAATGTGAATGCCATTCTGAATTGATTAAACACATGAATGAACTCTATTCCCATGCCACAACCCTATCAGAGTTGCAGCAAATAGTTCTAGCATTTGGTTTTTCAAAGCTCGACCAAACTAATAGTGGTGATCGATTAGTAGATGCTGGCACTCTTAGGGAAATGATTAGAAAGGCAGATAAGTCTGTTTTTGCAGTATGTTTTCAAAATCCCTTGCATTCAGCCAGAATTATTTGTTGCCTTAAGCCCTACTCTTCAAGCATCTATTCCTTATTCTATGATTTAATCAACAGTTATAGTGAGCTTGATTTAATGAGTAAAGCCGATATATTTGGTAATACATTATTACATTTAGCTTGTCTTTTTTATCATGGAGATTCAACTCTGATTGAATACTTGCTTTCCACTGGTAAAACTGATCCATTGTGTGTTAATGACCACCAACAAACACCTCTAGCACTACTGGCACTCAGTAGTAAAGCCACAAATCATGAATTAAACATTCAAGAATTAGTTGATAAGTTTGGTGAAACTAAAATTTCTCATCCAATTGAATCCTATGTTAATATCATTATTCTTGGTGATCCAGGAGTTGGTAAAAGTACTCTTGTTAAAGTAATCAATGACAGACATGATGTTGTTTTTCGGCAATTTAGATCAGTAACTGGAGTTGAACTACGTACTGCTGGAATAGTTCCTCATGTTCTCAATGACAAAGATATGGGTAGAATAATTGTACATGATTTAGCAGGTCAGGTAGAGTATTATTCCAGTCATACAGCAGTTCTTGGTAATCTGTTACAAGCATCAGCAGCTGTTTTTGTTATTGTGGTTAGTTTAGCTGATGAGAGGTCAACAGAGTCATTAAAGTTTTGGTTAAGTGTAGTTGAAAATGCAAGTTTAAAAGCCTCTAAACAGTATCATTTGTTTGTTGTAGTAAGTCACTATGATACTAATGTGACTAATAAAAAAGCCAAGTTAAGAGATTTACAAAATATTTTATTAAAACTCGAATGTTTAGATATTATCTGCCATACCAATATTTTCCGTCTTGATTGTCGTAAACTGGGTGGAGGGCAACTGGATTCTTTAATGGTCTCATTATCTGATGCTTGTGAGTCTGTTCGTATTGACAATGTTAGAAAAATGAGCCTTTATTGTCACATGCTGTATGATTTCTTAAAGTCACATGGTAAAGCATTGTATTCATTGAATGAATTAGTACATAAAATTAAAAAAAAAACTAATTGCTTTGTACCAACTGAAACTAACCAATTGCTGAATATCATTCAGTCACTGAGTTCCACTGGATTGATAATGCATTTTGGGGAAATAGACAATCCAGTGGACAAAGTGTGGATCGTTGCTGATAAATCTGTTCTACTTAAAAATCTAAATGGCGTTTTATTTGCTCCTGAATACTTCAAAGAGCATGTTGATCAACTTGTTAGTAAAACAGGTATTGTTAAATTATCTGATTTGTCTAGTCACTATAACCTTGCCAAATACAACTATGATCCTGACATGATAGTTTGGTTTTTGGGATCCATGGAGCTCTCTCATGAGATTAGTAAAACTTTTATCCTCTCCTCAAATTTAGCTCCTTCTTCAAAAAGTGTGATGAACGAACGTTACCTCTTCATTCCTGCTCTAATCTTAAACTCCGATAGACCAGATAATACGGACCAGTTCCAGTTCGGGTGGTGCCTACAGTGTTCTGATGTTCAAAGTTTCTTCCTGTCTCTGTTCATTCACCTCATTATCCTTCATTTATTGAAATATACAGAGACCAGGTCACCTGACGATCCTATTGACAAGCATTGCCATATATGGAATAACGGCATCTACTGGGAGACAACAACCGGTGTTTCTGTACTAGTGGAGCTTTTTGACAAGCATAAGAGTGTATTGCTGTTGATGTTCTTTGAAGCAGGGTTTTATGAACAAATGACAGCGCTTCGCAAAGCAGTCATAGGTGACATTCTTTCTTGTAAACGTCAGGTGCTGTTGAAGACGTCAGTCAAGGAATTCATTATCGATAACACTGACTTACAATATCCTCAAATACTCAACCAAATTCCCGATGTTCCTTTGTATAGTATACATGAGTTTTGTAGATGTTTTGATAGTGGTAATGAATTTGTGCTATCTTTAAATGGGAAGAGAAAAGCAGTTAATACCCTTTTAAAAGGAACTGATATAAAGGAACAGTGTGAGTCTGTGTTGGCTGGACGGAACCCCAAGGTATGCATGCATATGGCATGTATATTGTCAGTATTATTATCACTTCAATTATAGGATTTATCTGAACTATGCTCCTCAAGTTCTGATACCAAATCTAGCCACATTAAACCCATTCCCATTCATGAATCAGATAACTCATCATCACAAGCTCAGCAAGTATTTAAATTCTAATCTGTAATGATGAACTATTATATTATCATTATAGATCCATTCTAACCAACGGGATGAAGTAAAGCTATTTCCAATTCAATCCCATACTGCCGCTGTTTCAAGTATGTCCTTGCCTATATGTATACAGTATCATATTTTATCACTGATTCTATTGTTATAGTGGGTTTAAGTTGTTCCAATGTCTTCAATGTCTTACGTGACAAAACAGCCTGGTGGGATGACATAGGGCGGGAACTAGGGGTGCGGCTTAATGATCGTGAAAGCCTCCTAAGAAATGTTGGTCTTAATGACAGTGGTCGTTTGGAGAGGGTGATTAATATATGGCTGGAATCAGGTCCATCATGGGACCAATTCATCACTGCACTGAGGAATCTAGAGTACAATGATATTATCCACTCCATTACAGAGGAACAGTGTGAGGCTCTATCACCAGATGGACAATACTTTGAGGTAAACAGTATTAATTATTATTAGTATAGTTTATCTATACCAGCTGCTGTTTATTATTATAGTCAGTGGATCATTATTCACAAACACAATCACTACAGTCCATTCATCAAGGTAAATTAATGACCAATCGAGTGCTCTGTGTGTGTGTGCTATCATATATTGTATTAATTATGTGTATTCATAATTTAACTAGATGGTCCGGATGATATTGTATCAATGAATGGTCAAGCTCAAATTGAACTAGAAGGGAACTCTAATGAAGACCTTCCAATGACTCAAAAGAACAAAGTAAGTGGCCATATATACCACTAGCAAATGTAACGTATATGCAATGTAAGTGATTACCATATTTTACGATTGAATGCTGGGCTCAATTAAATGCTTTTATTTTAATATATGCATATGCATAGTTAATGGTTTAAACATGGCTGGAATATAATTATCAGGTGGTCACGCCCTTTTATTCCACATGTACATGTACCATACTCGAGGAGTATAAACAGTATGAATTGCTACTGTGACATTCAAAGTTGAATTTTTTACATTACGTGATCAGGTAATATACTCATCCTGTGTATTTGCTTACGTTACATACATGTGCATGTATTATGATGCAATTATAAACAGTGTAAATCCCTTAACATGTATAGTTATCAATGTGTTTCTATCGTAATTATTAACTACCAGGATGCCTCTACTATTGAGGGATCACCTACTGATACAACTGTATACAGTGTTCTATTGAGGTATAGACCTCAACTCCTTGGAATAATAGGTCACCCTGATATGTTAGCAACTGAACTAGTGGCAAAAGGCCTACTGTCACCAGATACTCAAGATGATATTAGTACAACTCTCGGAATAGGTCGTTTCAAGAAAGCCAGTATGATTATTGATGAGATTGTGAGGTACTTTGAACAACATAACAATGATCGAGAAAGGTTTCTCAAGTTTTGTCAAGCACTCAAGGACCATAATCAGCCAGGGTTAGACAAATTAGCAGAGGAAATGGAACATGCAGTTATAGCACCTTTATAATGTGTTTCATGAATTGACTTCACACACATGCACACATAATCAGAATATTCTCATGTAGTCACAAACTTAAATATATACCCTTCATGCATACTCCATGACACACACACACACATCATATATTCCCCTTAATTTTGTTTTCTTTTTTACATATTAATTTTTTTAATCGTTTTCTTTTTATATTTTTCAGTTTAATTATATTCCTTTAGTTTTGTTTACTTTCTCTCTCCCTTAATTTTTTTTCATTAATGAAGTCATAATTTTTTAATTTTTCAGTTGTGAAAGTGTTTACATTAGAATAATTAAATACCTTTTTTTGTTTCTTTTTACATTGTTTTATTGTGCAACATATCCATTTTTTACTATTTTAGTATTTTTTTTGTTTACAGCTGACTTACATCACTATGTAATACTTTTGTATTTATTTTTTGCCTTTATTTACAACACTGTCATAATTAAGAACTTACATGTATATTATTATTTATTATTCATCATACATGGTTCATAATTATATTTAACTATTATAATTTTGCTGTATTTATTTACATGTATAATTTTTTGTTTTCATTAATAATTTTATTTTTGATTTTCTTTTTGTATCATGCATAATGTATATCAGTATGTTGTTACAGCTGGAACCATAAACTGGACTTACAACAGCTAGTGATTAGAATAGCAAGAGTATTATTGTAAAGTATGTCTAATATATTCATACATACATATGTTTATTTCCGGAACTGATAATTTTTATTTTATTCCATTATAGTTTCAATCATTCCTGGTCAGTGGTTGATGAGGTCAGTCAGTGAACAGCTGATTCGAATTAACGAATCATGCAAAGTAAATATCATGTCGGGGGTGTGTCTGGATGAAATCACATGATGTCAGTTGCGAAACAATTGATGTTCATGACATGAGTGGGATCTGGTTAATGATAAGGTTGATGTGGGTGGAAGTAACCACTCCCCTTATCTTTTTTGCAGGTACAAGTGTTTAAGAGGATAATCGAGTTGGTGTTGGATATATACCGCCTGTAACAAATCAAGGCATATCTTCACTCACTACAGCCTCAATACCCCACAGCACACAACTTACTCATATTACCCTTTAAACCTCCTACCACCCTTTGACTCCCTGGAGTATGGAGGACAGGGCTAGTCCCCTCATCGACCCAGTGGCTAAAGATTCATCATTCAATGTCAAGATTCATCAGCCAGTCTGTACTATATTACCATGCATAATTTACTTACTACTACATGCTCATGACTCCGCCCCCTTCACAAACCATACCAGCAGTACTCAAGCCCCACCCACTCCTATTCAACAGTTAGGAAAGAGGGACAAGCCAACTCTACCCACAACAACTGCATCCAAGGTAATATGTAGGACACATTAGGGAAGGCGGGTTTTTTTAATAAAGTTGGGGTGGGTTTTGTAGATACCCTTTATGTATATTTGTGTGCTGTTTATTATTGAAGGTATAATCCGCGGTAATAGTACCCCACCTCAATGGAGCAGGACACATTACGGAAGGTGGACTTTAAATAGAAATGGGATTGGTGGGCTTTGTAGATACGCTTTATGTTCATGTACATTTATACGCTGTTTATTAGTTGAATTCCTCTAATTTTAGGTCCCAGAGCAGGTAAAGGTGTCCGGGCCAGTAGTCCAACTCACTCCACCTCGTCTTGAGATGATTGAACCGGTGTATTGTAATCAGTAGGACTTGCAGACCAATATGGTAAGTACAGTATTATATACAGCAGGGTGGAGAAGGGGAAGCACACACATGAGTATAATTGCATTATAGAGGTTAATCTATTGATGTAAACCGAACAAAATATATCCTATATTATATAGAGAGTTAATTCCCTTATAAGGATATAGTTTCATTGTATCCGTCCAATACATGTACATCAGTATATACTATTCATTATGTATATTCCAATAGGTCAAGTAGAGCGTCACAAAGCAAATGACATTGAAACAAGCCTCGTTTGGTATAATTGTGTAAACGGTCCAGTTTCAAATGTTCCTGTATACCTCAAATTATCAATTTAATTATCTTCACACCATTCTTCTTCCTCAGCTGCCATATTAGCTATATTAGTACCGCGTTCTGCCCACTTTTGGTTCCATTGATATAGCAATGGAGAAGGAAGGAAAAGTAAAATTGACAACTGCATAGAAGAGGTATACACATTGTTTTATATACTGGTAGTCCATCTATCATTGATGATTATATTCTATTATTATCATTATTAGAGATGAAGCCAGTGTTTGCAGCAATGTGCTAGAAATAGACAATATAACAATGATGGAATTAACACTGTGCAGTAAGCTACAGCGTCAAGGACACAAGGTATAGTAGAATGTACAGACCTATGTAGGCCAGGTTTCGATTGTGAGATTCATATAATTTCGAATTGTAAAGTTTTTTCATACTTGCAATTATTAAAATGCAATGTGTATGTTTTTACATGTGCGCATATGGAAGACCGCATGCTATTGGCAAATATTAAAAATGCATTTTGCAATAATTATTATTAAAAACACATTTTTTTATCGATTAACATTTAGTTTATACATCCAATTAAAACCTGGCTTAAGGTACTTTAATTTCAATCCCTCTCCCGCCCCCCTCCCCTCCCCCTAACATACATGTACATGTATAACAATAAATATTAAAAGGTTTGAGTTTTATAAGCCTAAATCAATCTAGTGAACTTTTGTGGATTGATGTGCAGTGATTTAATGAAAGCCTCATGCTGTACATCCCACATGTATCTATTACAGTCGGGTAGGAACGGGGAGGGGGGGGGAGGTAGTCTCACATAGCCAGCCCCTCCCACTCCTAAGGTAGGGTCTGGTGATCTGAATGTTTGCCATTTGTTCAGAAAGCGACCGGAAGTCAGGTCACTCGTAAAAGTTATAAATAAATTAATGGCGGAAATTAACCCATGCATATAACATACATTTTAGGGGTTAAAATTGCCATTTATTTATTTATAACTTTTACGAGCAACCTGGCTTCCGGTTACTTTCTAAACGAATGGCACACATTCAGATCACCACACCCTACCTTAGGAGTGGGAGGGGCTGGCTATGCGAGACTGGGAGTGGGGGGGCAGTCTAAAGCCCCATGTCCAGAAATTAGCTGTCACGCATTCAAAATTTCAAATTAATTTAAATTTTATAAAATTAATTTTGTATGGAAAAGAGTAGGGCAGTCGCGTATATTTATTCATATCTCTAAAAATATGTTTCTTACTAAACTATTTCATTCAGATCCATAAATTTCAACCTTTCCTCTGTCGTTTGATATAAGCTACAAAAGTATTCGAAGAAGTTGACTGATGTCGTTTCATCACATGAAGATTTGAAGTCGCTCCCATAGTTAAGGGTAGGAGCGGTCAAAAAATTACGATCAAATTATCGTTTGTATGGCTATATCTCCCGACATAAAGCAGCTTCGACATCTCTTCAATCGGTTTCTTATAGTTTCGAACCTGTTCTATCCATTGGTGCTTATTCCAAGACTGTCTGACGAACTTTTATAGTGTCAAATCCATCAAGCAAAACTTTTCATCCACAAAGAAAGTCGAGCGCGGCCACTTTATCGCGTCGTTTCTCGTTCAAAGCCAACAGAACTGGCCATCTTTTTGCACCAGGAGGAACTTATAACTTTTAAAAGTTTGATTAACGTTTAAATAGAATAAATAACTCAGAAACTAATACGGTACACTCTATAACAATACTGACACTGTTATATGTGGACAGCCATTTAAATTAATAGTTATTAAAGTTAAAGAATTATGAATATAATTAACGAAGTATGAATATAATTAACAAAGTATGAATATAATTAACAAAGTAATGAATATGATTTCACATGACAGATTTTTCTATTGGATTTCTGGACATGTCTACTTTTGCTAGCCTCCTTTTTTATAATGATTGTTAACATTATGGCAAAGGTTTACCACTTTTAATATATACTGTCATTGACTTGGTAATGCTCTGGTAATGTTCGGTAAGCAGGGGATTTTTCCTGTATATTCTTCACTGGTGAATATAATATATTCACTTGGTTGCTTCTGGTATATACAACATGTACTTGTGGCGGCGCCTTTCATCTTATGAAGCACTTGTCAATAAAGCTAAATTGTGAGTCGCCATGTTTTTTTTTTACATGTGAATGAGCTCTGTATAATCATAGATAATAGATTAACGCTTACGCTGTGGGATTGGAAACTCTCCTTTCGCAGAAGTTGGTACTTTTAAATTTTTAAACACTGATAAGACTGGTTTGTTTATGCAGCTGCAATATTTTTGTATTGTTGATATCAGGACATTTTTCGCGGACTACCAACTCTGAATTCCTACTCTTATACATTGCGTAATTTCAGAGTTTCCAATCCCCCTTTGTAATCTAATATCTATGGTATAATGAACAGTTTACTTGAACAAGACTATAGTACTGCTTTAAGCATGATTATAGAAGCACAAATCTAAGTATACCAGTCAATATGGAATTCTTTTAAAGTACCTATATTCGTGAAAGAAAACCGTGATCGTGCGTGAAGTGTTCATTACTCAATACATTTCAAATTAACCTCTTTTTTGTAGATTGTATCACATATTATATACGTGTATATACTTGTACTGCATGTTAACTAAACAAACTTAATTAGCATACATACATATACATTTTTTTAATCAACATTCAGTTTGGGGACAAGACTAGCAGGCTTTTACGAATTATTTCTGATTATTGTTGTATAGCAGTTTATATTTGTATTATTCAATTAATTATTTTGCAGAATATTGACGTCACCCCTTGGGTGACTGCTATTAGAATGAATCCTGGCACCCTATCATGTGGCACTATGAACTGGATTACAGTGGACAGGAACAAAGTGAAGATAATCCCGACCACGGGTGGCCCCTTCCAGAGCCCTGACAATGTTGACTTTTAAGTGATTTACAGATCCTTCAGGGACCCTTCTGGCTTGTCCTAATGATACTTCAGTTAATTGTTAATTATTTCTTCAGTGTGCGGTCAATATTCATAATAATCATTATTATTATTGAAGAAAAAAAACAGCTTGTGATATATGATTTCATTCATAATTAACCAGATCATGGACGGAGGGTTATAGACTATAATTACGTATTTGTCTGTGTGTTACCACAAAATCTCTGTGGATACTTGATTTTAGAACTTCACTGCGGACACTTTATTGAAGGTACTTGATGTTAAAGTAAACTAACGCATTACTGATGAGAGGACAGAAACAGAAATGAATGGCCACAGGCCCAAAAGACCTAATTAAATGAGTGGGCAGTCATACAATCACCATGGTTATACACTAATGAAACATTATTACCTGGTATCATCAGCCAAATCATGAGCATCATAGTATTGAGGCTCATGCATATTGAGAAGGCTTCAAGGAGAAGGTTATAGCTTTAATCTACTACTGCCATACTAGCTGGCCATGAGTGCTTATGGTCATCAATGCATGCACAGGCAGTGGAAATAGAATTTATAAATAATGACGTACTACGTACATGAAATGCATCAGTAAAGCATGCAACTTGAACTTCTTCACCATATCAGATCACATGTAAGGCTGAGCCTATTATGCTTTTATTTTTACCTATTATTTATTCAGCAATTCTCAATTTTTGATCTAAGACTCACCTATTATTCTCAATTATTCCTGCCGTAAAATCAAGCTCAAATTATAATGAAGTACGAAAAATAATTTAAAAGGTGGCGTTGTTAAAGTTTTTTTTGCTCCTATTAGGCTCAGTTTCACCTATTATACTAAATTGCAATGCTAAAAGACAAAAACAAACATTGCTTATAATTGATTAAGTTCTATAATGAATTAAACTAGAACTGTTTCTTCTGTTTATTCCTTCTATTCTCCATTTCACACCCATTATTCTGGAATAATTCTTGATGCTTTACTCTACCTATTATTCTAAAAATTATGCCAGCATAATAGGCTCAGGCTTAAATCACATGCATAGAAGGATTTGACACCAAAATCAATGAATAATAATTATTAATATTATCGAATATAACTATTATTAGGTAGAGTAATTAGCTAGCTAATACATCAATTTTAATACCCTATATGAAAATTTATGTATAAATTCACGTATGAATTCAAAATAATACGAATAATTACATCGAATAAAATGATCAAATGATTGAGTGAATATCCGGGATCGTCGATGGCTATGAGAAATATTCTGGCAGCTGAAGGACATCACTAGGAAGGTAGATAGAAGTAGTGGAATGAAGCTTACCACACTCTTGATCAAATCTAAAGGGTGCGGTACGTTGGAAGGTGGATACAAACAGATCGAGTGCTGATATTCATAGTGATGCTAGTGACTGAGTAGAAATAGTTGCTCTCAGTTCTGTGTGCATGTGGATCTTCATGCTGGATATCTCAATGGTTAATTAATACTTAATTAAGTATGCACATTCTCACCTAGTACCTATATAAAATGGTGGGTGAAGTTTGTTTGTTCCAATACGAATCTCACTGGCTGTTGCTCTATTAATCAATTATAAACCATTTAAAGCTCCCTTGGAAGGACAAAGCTTAAAGGGGGGACTTAGGGAAGGAGGATGGGTGGGACCTTCTCATCGTTTTCAAACTATTTTCTGAGCTCTGGCATCCTTTACAATTCACTCACTCCTCGGATAGATAACATAAAAAATACAGCAAAATATAAAGTATAACTGTGCCGTCCCTTATTTGAACAATTATAGGAAGATAGGAGGATATTTTGTGACTGACTATTATAAATTCAAGTGCTTTGTCCCTTTGTCCCAGCTAGTACAGAGCTAGGTCATATTAATGTATTATACTAGTACTACGGAGGTTCTACTGTACATCCATGCATTCTATAATTATAATGTAATATAAATATTAAATGGATTTAACCATACCTTTTCCTTTAGGGAACTATTAAATGGCCAGTATGCAATTCCTGAGAGACCTAATTAAATTGAGTGGGCAGTGGAAATATTTTTAGCTGTATTATCATCAGCCAAAGCATGAGTATTGAGACTCGTATTGAGAAGGCTTCATGGTGAGGGTTATAGCTAATGGGTGCATATATGGTCTTCGATCGGTGGGCGGCAGCTTATTAGACATCATACCATAGAGTCTATGCACCTATATAGAGAACAGTAATTTTGAATAGAAATAGAACTTACATGTATAATGCTGTACTACATTAAAATTAATGCATAGACAGTTTTGAACCACCTGGTTTGAACTTTTCCACCGTATTAAACCGAATATTATTTTATTGCAATTGATCAAAAATAAAATTCATAACTATTATTAGGTAGGGTAAGAAGGTTAGCTATACACACAATATATACGAAAATCTCTGTATTTAGATTCAAAACAATAAATAATTATATCAAATAAAATGATCAAAATGATTGACTGAATGTTATTGTAATATATTACAGTTCATTAGATGAGGTATTCTGTTTATAATGAACACAATTAAACTGGAGACAAGTAGAA
>JAYJLX010042091.1:0-14052 GCA_036873525.1 Chalinula nematifera
ACTGGAAAGCAATTTGTTACCATGGTAATAGCATTTCATTTAGAAAACTCCGCCTAAAACCCTAAAAGGGTTAATTGTGTTCCATTGCCTAATTTCCAGTATATTAATAACTCGCCGGCCTGCTGAACAAAGACCACACCCACAGGGGGGTGTTCCCTCGATGACGTCATGATGACGTAAGCGGTGAGCTAGCAACCAAGGGGGTGTGGCAGGTTGCTTGCAGTTTCTTTTCACTGGCCCTGTTGACCCAATCTTCATTATTATACTATAAACTACTTCGATCAGACAGTGCCAGTAATTTAATGGTTATTAAACCCTGTTAGACGTCTACACACCTTGAATATAAATCATTTCAGTCGACAAAATGGCTATCAACACAGCACAAGAAGGTAGGCTGTTTCTAAATCTGCACAATTTTAAAAATGTCACTTCCTAGTTGCCTTTGACTTTGCATGTATAGCATTTAAAATTTTTAAGCTGAATATAAGATGACTTTATTATTTCTTCTATTGCAGAAGCACCATTGATTCACAAACCTCAAGGTAATATATTATATTATAATAAATCATATTATTATAGGATAAACATACAGCTTTTAACATATTCATGAACTATAATAAATTTTTGCTATAGGACAAGGTAGACTAGTAGTAATATTTAGTCATGGACTTTCTCATTAGGTTGTGATACTGGCTGCTGCAATCGGAGGTGCCCATATTGCTGCAAATGTTGTAGCCTCGTTTTCATACTGAGCACTGTCATGATATTTGCTGTGATTACAATAATTATTGGCATTATATTCAAAATATATGTCACTACTAATAATAACGTGTCATCAACCTCACTAGTAACACAAGGAGACTACATTCTGCTGCTCGATTTAAACACAAAACCTGACAAGTCCCTGACAGCCAATCTAACTGATCATGAATATGATGACGCAGCAGTTGATCTGTACAAAGTAAAGTGCAGTAAACTGAGCATTTATGTTAAAAGAGAGCCTGAATGTCCTTCTCGTCCTTTTAAATATTCCATTCCATGTTGTACTAAGACCTATTTTAGGGATTGTTCTGAATGGCTCGGAAAGTGTCCAATTGATCAATATGTCTATCTACTGAAAGAGGCAGATGTATCATATACTATCACTGTCAATATGGAGGCCAAACCTCATGATACTGACACGGTATTGTTTGTTATTTATGATGATGAAGCTGAGTTTAATAACTTTCTACTTAACCAAGGTGACAGGGAAGCAGCACTACACAAGACTCATGTATATTCTAAGAGCCAAACCTTTATCTTTGGCAGAAACGAAATGAAGAAACTTCAATCGTACTACTTCTTTGCAATCGAACTGATAGCAGGGGATAGCCAGGCTATCCAATGGTTTGAGGTGACCCGCCGGTTTTGTATAATTACTTCATACAGTGGTTTGGAACTAACACAGCCATACTGTACATTGTGCTATAATCACAGTACCTGCTCTATACCACTTTCTATATCAGATCATCATAGCTGCATTATTGGCTATCGTAGCGCTAGCAACACTAGTAATGACTCGGCTGCAGTAATTGATTGGACCTACAGTACTAGACAATTTGATATAGCATTGTATGCTTTATTTGGAGTGGGTGGTAGCTTGTTTCTGTGTGCTTTATTAATCTCATTATCATGGTGCTGTTATAGAAGGCTAAGCCATCACAACAATTAACTGCATGATCAACTGTGACATGTATGCTATAACAATATTAGTTTTCATTTTAATAAATGAGTTGTTCTCAGTATGTATAATCAGTTGTTTTTAGATAAGAGTTGTATGACACTTTTGTTCACTGACTTCAGTGTATCAAGAGCTATCCAAACTATACTATTCTCACTATCAATAACTTGTGTTATTTAATATGATTTATAATAGCATTTAACAGCCCTGGAATATATTTTCAGTGGAGAAAATGGCCGCTTATACTAATACATCATCAGGGGAAGGTAGGTTAATTGTTTCTATATCTGTTACATGAAGAACATCAATCATATAGTCTTGATAATTAGCACTTCAATTTAGTAATATAACTTGCTTTTATTTATATAGATTTACCTTTGCTAAAAGGGATGCATACGCTGCCAACTAGATCTACATCACTGGATTGGAGCACTGCCATGAACAATTCCAGTAGCCTTATTGATGTACTTGCAGAGAATGAGAATATAGGTATATATAGTAGAGAACGCACATGAATATTGCCATAATCAAATTGCCTAATATGTATGATTTACAATCCATTAAGTATGAAATGGTGTCACAGATTCCACCCTTTGTATTTGGGTTGCTTGGGTATATAGGAGTCATGTGGCATACCAGCTACAATGCATGTATATATTTGTCTTAATTCCTGCACCCTGTATTGGCCACACCAATCAGAACAGAATGTCACAACATTCCTCATATATATAATCATTTACCCACTAAATCCTATAAGCAATAGTATATAGTATGCTGCGTGCTTTATATATATGTGAGCCTAAAGAGGACACACCGTGCACTGAGTTAGGTATAGGCTGGAATTTTTTTAAGGGACACAATGGGCAGCTTGGCTGCTTGATACATACTATATCCTCAATAACTAATTAATAATTTCCTCTCACATGATGCTTGTGCATGGCTGGCTCTTGTGTTTTTCACAGCTTGTTCTAAGTGTGACACCTCCCACTGGTATCCCCCTTGACAATATTAAATGTATATTCATATTACAAACCAGGCGTAATGTATATTTATTATCATGCAATGGCGCAGTGCTTTTTTTAATGTTAAAATTATTATTGTAGGTGATGCTGTACAACATAGCTCTCCTCTACCTCAGCAATCAAGCGTCAACTATGGTGGTACTGGTACTAATCAAAACCACAAGTGGAATGCTAGAAGAGCAATAGCAGGTACATAATTATATAGCATGGAGGCATGATTATTCTATAGCTGCATGCCAATGAGCTCTATACACCTATAATAATAGGGTTTTTCCAAAAGATGAGCTTGATCAATTGCAGTTATAAATGTGATTGCATGAGATGCTTTTATTTTTGTGTCATCGTGAGTTTTGTGATAATGGCCGCTTCGATTCTTATAATCATCCTTGGTGTGGTATTCATTGTCATAATGCATTTTCCGAATGTGTCGAAAACCTCAACCCTTAGACAAGGAGACTACATCCCATTGTTTGATGGTGTAAATACATTTGCTGTCAGTTCCGTAAAAGTTAATTATATAGATTCTGTGATTTGTAATTTAATTCAGAACATTTATATTCCCACGGTTGAATTATACAAAGTAAAGTGTAACGAATTGAATAACTATGTGGAAAGAAAACCAGGATGTCCTATTCATTCTAATTCCATCCCATTGAATAATAAGACATATTTCAAAGACTGCACCACTGTTCGATATCGTGAAAAGTGTCTGATTGATCAGTACATATACCAACTAAAGGAGTTTGATGCATTGATACGTTATACTATAACAATATCACCTGGTATTATTGTTAGATTCTTTGTATTTGATGATGAAAATGAAATGTCATACTTTCTGTATGAAGATAATGATTTCAAGTTTCAGGCCATATACAGCGATGATATCACTGGTGAGGACAACCCACAAACAATTGTTTTTGGCTACAATGAAATGACCAAATATCGATCATACTATTTCTTTGCCATTGAATTGGTATATGCTAATTCAGATGACTATATTAATGCATGGTTTATGGTGGAGGATCGATACTGTATAATGGCTTCATATAGTGGTCTGGGGCTCATTCCTGCTGATGAGTTCATTCCATTTGTATTTTACTACTGCTACGAGTGGTTTGATTCTGAACCACCAACACCAGTAATACCATTTAGTTTTGGGAGTGATCATAGTTGTATTGTTGGCTATTATAACAACACACTGCATAACCAAGACCTCGACGTAGCAGAGATTTATTGGGACTATGATGAAACAGCGCTAGGTACAAAAGGAATTATTTTAACAGTGGTAGGTTGCGTTCTTTTTGGTTTAATATGTCTTTTTGTTTGCTTTATTTGCTACTGTAAAAAATGTTAATTAATTACTTTTTTTGTGTAATAGTAATAATTATAATAGACTATGTACATGATATGTTGTAGTTTTGGTTTTCAATTTTTACTTTGATGTAAATGCATCATGATGCAGCTCAAAATAGTTTTCACTATTGTTACTGCTCATTATGATAAAAAAAATTTTAGTCTATTCATCAGTTGCCTGCTTTTTAATATACTTTGTGTGGTTAATAATCTAGGCTGATCGATGATTGATGATGATAGATTATAGTGCTTATATGCACCAGCCCAGGCAGTCAATATAAACTATTGGTATAATGACTAACAAAACATACCCCATTAGCTATTGTAGTGTCGTGACTTTTCATCAGTCATGGACTGCTTATACAGAATAAATGAATATTACATACGCACGTCTATATCATGCAATTAGGGTTTAGTATTGTACAGCAATAAAACCTCATAGGGTTTGGCTACACCAGACTGAGTGAAATTATGATGATCCATGCATCATGCATGGCTTTGTATCATGTATTGATAGTATTTTTTCTTTCTAGCAGCATACTGTGTTCCCAAACCCACAAATAGCGGCATTTAATTCATCAGCATGCATATATGAGGGGCTGGGTGGGTGTGGCTGGTGTAAAATATGAAGGTAGACTATGCGTTGACTGCTTGGAAAGTGTCTTGCACGCTGTCAAAGGAGATGCTATTCGTCTAGAGCTACATGATGTTCTGACCTATCCTCCGGTGGAACTACTCCATCTTTAGGCCTGTTTAGAGTAGTTAAAAGCTGCATCAAAGATTATTGGTGTTTGTAATGATCAGATCCAGGGGTAGGGAATTTCTGCTCGTACACTGATGGGGAGATAGAGGTTATGAAACGAGGCGTGGCTATAATTGTGAAGGTGCTGATGGATTTGTATTTGGTGCATTGAATCCAAATGGAAGCATAAACCAGGAACATTGTAATGGGGTACTGTTGCTAGCTAAGCCCCGCCCAGTTACATTTCATCGTGCATTCGATATGACTAAGGGCCCATTAACGCAACTCAAAGTATTGATAAAGCAATGTGTTTTGATTATGGCACAGCATTAGAAGGATTACCATTGATTAAGGAGCTAGTGCTACGCGCTAAGGGGTGTGTCATTATCATGCCAGGAGTGGGACATTGAGCGGGACTATAGTAATATATATACAATCATTGACCAATCAAATGCCAGAGAGTTTCACGGGTCTGCCAGCATGATACGTAGGCCTGAGGATTTTATGCTTTTAAATTAGCCCATTATGCCATTCTTCTATGCTGCAATTATGGCCCTATTTTGCTCTGTTGCAAAACCTATTATGCTCATGCATCCTTTTATTTTCACTTCTCAGTCAACCATTAAAGCCGAGATTAAAGCTAAAACTATGCTTAACATGATTTTAATAAGCTTTACTAATTGCCTTTTGGCATTTCTTTATCTCATGTTGCCTATAGTTTTTGCCAGAAACATATATCTTCATATCCATCCAAGATTAACATTGATAAAAATCTCAAATTTATCCATTTTTATTGTCAAAGCTGTGAAAATGTGCCGATTATGCTGGCATTATGCTCAATGCTTTTGTACTCCTATTATGCTCAAATTATGCCAGGCATAAAATCCTCAGGCCTAATGATACGGGACTCGGAAGGTATATAGAAATGTGGATATCAGTATGGGAACGAGGGCTATAGAGAATACTCTACTAAAATCACAGATACTGGTATGGTTACAGAACTAATTGCATTGGTGTAAAATATTTATTATTGCATCAATAGTTTACTTTGTGGGGGCGCTAGTGTCTTGTTCCTATTGGCTGTATTGACCTGCTTGTACTGCATAATGCGAAATCGTTGCTGCAAGAAGTAAAAAACAATTATGAATTAATTGACTAATTAATGTTTTGGGTGATAAAATTAAAAAATTATATTTTTATTGTTTGAAGTTTTTTTTTTAGTTTTAAAATTAAAGTTTATTCATAGCGTTAATACATAATTATATAGGTACATTTTTGTGTGGTATATTTTGTGTGGATCATGCAGACGTGCAATAAAACCTGTAATAATAAGGCACCCATGCATTGTTACAGAATATCAAGTATGTCTATGTAAATTGTAGTGTCACCAGTTTTCTTTCAGAGTCAGTTATGGATTTTGTTAACATAATTATGGTCATCGAAATAAATGACGTACTATCAAAAGTTCATATGATTGATAACATCTATACTCTTGATAATTATCATTCATGAAGTTGCAGGCTGGCCAAATCCTGTGCATGCATGAATAGAAGACAAACACAATACACTGACATAATGGCACAGCTATTGCACACAGAGCAACACATACCATCACTAACAATACTGTATAAACTATATTTATGCTTAACTTCTCACTTCAGCCATAAATATATTAATATATTGAGTATCCCAGCTGTGGGATTGCTAATGATAATGTGCCATCAACCTCACTATAGTAACACAGAGAGACTACATTCTGCTGCTCAAATCCCTGACTGCCAATCTAACCACTGAATATGCATGAGACATATGACGAAGCACAGTAATCGATCTGTACAATATGCTGAGTGCCACTATACGCTTAAAAGAGCTAGAGCTTCAATCATACTGGTACCAAAACTTAGTTTATATGGATTGTTCTGAATGGCTTGGAAAATGTCCAATTGATTAATATGTCTACATACTGAAGGAGACAGATGTTTCACTATACTGTTAGTGTTCATAATTTATGATGATAAAAAAGTTAGGATTTACCAATATATATATATATATATATATACGACCCTCCCACTTTTAAATATTTCTTATATTGCTTTGGATGAGACACTGCTAGAGCCAATCAAGTATAGTGAGCAACAGTATTGCTCGAGTGTTGTGACACTCATACAATTTACAGATTATGGACTGCAATCACTCATTTGATCCTTTAATTGAACCACATACACATGATGCAGTGCTTGGAACAGCTGGGCAGTGAGCACTGGAACTTAATAGACCCTATTCTGGTCCATGCACCGTGGCAAAGTGCAAGGAAAAAAAAAATTTTTAATTGAGGCTTAAAATGCCAAAAAACAATAGTGAAAATAATTATCATATCTTTAATAAAGCAAATCAAATTAAAATAAAAAAATTCAGTAGACAATCAACCACAAATTCTTTGTGATCTATATACCTCACTGGAACAACGGACGAGTCTATAAAATATATAAATGTACAATAATACTCTATTACACACAGTGTGCAATATAATATTTCATAAACCATATCCATTGACATAAATGGGTGTGGCTGGTGAAGACAAGTTTTAGTTCATTGTACACAATCACTTACATATTGTTCCCTTCCTGTGGTAGTATTAGTATATTTTATTCTACCAGAATAATAATCATATCTCGCTCTCCATCCCTGAGGTAACCGATACTACAGTAATAGCCAATAACAAATATAATACAGTGAATAACTGTAAGGATGATAGTCAAACCATAAACACATTACACACTACATCAGTGGACTGACCTTAGCTATAGTGTCTTCACTCACACCATGGGATGATAAGAGATGTTTCTGACCCAACACAGTACCAATAAGGACCGGAGATTGGTTATACTAATAAAGGAAGAGTAAAGTACTACAGAATAATATACTATTATCATAGCATTTATTCATGATTAGGCCTAGGCAAATTATGCTGGCATAATTTGAAGCATAATAGGTGAAGCCAATATGCTGGCATAATGGCTTAAAATTCAAAAACTTTCTTTTTTAAAGTTGCACAAGTTCATATTCAAAAAATCATGTTATTACTAGCAATGTCGAAACAAACCATCAACATTAGAGAACTTTAATGAATGTTCCCTCATGTTACAATGCAGATAAATACACTTGTTTATTACATGAAAGGGATTAACATACATGTCAAAATTAATGTTGAAGGTGGGCATAAGATGAGCATAATGGGTTAATTTTAGAAGCATAATAGGCCTGAAAACAGAGCAATGCTTGATATGAATGTTATCAGTGAGACATAAACAGGAAGTAATTAAAGACCAGTTTATATAGCATGGCAACAAGCTAAAATATTAAGCTTGGCATTCCTTTAGTAACCATAGTAACAATGCCAACAGTTCATTGTACATATAAGCAAACCTTATCCTCCTGGTATAAATCAGCACCATTGGATATCAATAACCCTACTGTGGCATCAACATTATCATAGTATAAGGAGTTTAGAAGGCAACGGTGTAATGGAGTTTGGCGATTCTATAATGATAATCATATATTATAATAATGTCATTACACTTAATAGCAGTAAATAACAATAATTTGTGTTACAATAAATAAGTCTCAATAATAGTTTACTAACCTCATCTACAGTATTCACTGTGGCTCCGTGCGCTAGTAAAATACCAATAACATTGTCTCTATTATAATAGGCAGCTCCATGTAGTGGTGTCTGACCCTGCATATAGGAGATAATGAATTCCTTTTACGATAAGAAAAAAGTTAATAAATTATCCTGTTAAATACTCAAAAATATTACATGTATATATATACCTGGAAATTTACCATTACCTCACGGTCTTTAATATCCACTGTGGCTTTGTGAGATAGTAATATATTAACAACATCACAGTGACCATCATCAGAGGCTATACATAGAGGTGTCTCACCCTATAGTAAATAACATGAAACAGCATAGTGTCAGAACATATTGGGGATAAGAATTTTCAGGATAAATATTATAATATAAATGGGAGTGGCACTACAAGAATAATGATTTGCAAAAACATTCTTTTTTTTTAACTTGAACTGTCAGTCTAAAACTCAGTATTATTTAATAACAGTATAGTTATTAATATCTCCATTTTTATACATGTCAATAGTGTATAGTATATTGTACTGTGTGCACTTTCCTACCAATGAATCTTGTTTATCCACTCCTGCTCCATGGGAGATCAAACATTCAACAGTTTCAGTGTGTCCATTCATACAGGCTAAATATAATGGTGTCCTGCCATTCTATAGTGGTCGATTATAATGTATAATTATTATTATTATACTATAGAATACTCAAATCTGATTGGTCCGTTGCTATGCAATAAATACATTATATTATTCAATGGCTTGTAGTGCAATATGGCTGGATATTTGTTGGATATTCCACGAGTGGGCGTGTCATATTTTCACGAGCCGCAGGCGAGTAAAAAATTGAAAATATAGCCCACGAGTGGAATATCAAAGCCATGTTGTACGACAATCCATTGAATGATATTTTTATTATATAGTCAAACGATAAAACACCACAAAAGAAAGCTTACAAACTGAATTGAGGCAGCTTTAGATATAACAACAAAAAAATGGTCATACTATCTACTAACTGGCGGTCAAAGTAGTCATGTCTGTCTATGCAAAAGTCTACTGGATTCATCTCGAAGGAGGCAGAAGGCATTGTGGAGTGTTTGTCCACCTTCAAACTCTTTTCGAATAACAAAAAACTTTCGAGCGAGCCTTTGAGTCACTTTTTCTATACATCCACACAACAAAGTCCGCTGAATTTGTCTTGAAGGAGGCTATAAAGCATTGTGGAGTGTTATTCCACCCTCTAAATCTTTTCGAACATCAAAAAGCCTTTGAATCAGTCTAAATTGGCTCAGAAATCGGACAGACTTTTTTTTTCTAGTCAGCCGGCCATGTTTTGTGTCTCATTAATTTTAAATAATTTCACTATGGTTTTAAATTAATGCGCATGCGTAGTATAGTGCAAAATTTCCTACGCAATTGTACACATATAACAACAGTGTAATATGGGCCGTGTAATATCGTGCAATGTCACACTGCAAAATACCGCTCTATATTACACTACTATATAATAAATACAATTATTGTACACGCCCCCATTGAATATCACGATTTATTATACTACCTCATGACTGAAATATTGCCATACCTCGGTAGTAATAAATCGTGATATTCAATGGGGGCGTGTGCAATAATTGTATATTATTATAATATAATAGTACTGACTACATCAACTCTATCCACAGTAGCTCCATGAGAGAGTAATGCTTGAACAACAGCAGCGTGTCCTTTGGAGGAGGCATAGTGTAATGGAGTTCGACTATCCTAATAGGATAACAGGATCTAAATTATTTGTATAATTAATAGTAGATTAATATGCTGACTGACATCATTAGTTGCATCCAATATTACTCCATAAGAGATCAAAAATTCGACCAGTTCCACACATCCAAGATCAGAAGAAATGTGTAATGGAGTCTCACCTTCCTAAAGAACATGCAAGAAATGATATTTGCATTGAGCTGTACAATAACCTACATTATTTAATGCATTAATGTCAGCTCCTGAATCGATAAGTGTCTTGACACGTTCTACATTACCAGTCTGAACTGCACTCAACAACTCGATACTCTATTAAGGAAGAAAAAGAAATACAATTAACTAAAATTGCGAATCTTAAAGTAAACCACACCCCTTTATAATTACAAACCGACTCATCCTGTGATACCCCACCAGGTTGAACAATGCCTATACATAAAAAAAACTATAATTAATTACAAAGCAACTAAAACGCTTTCAACACATATTTCATACCTCTCTGTTTAGACTGAAGAAAATCGACTTTCTTTTGAATTCGAGTCAATGACAGTTTGGTTTTCTGAAGTTCATCTATAAAATAGAAGTAAGCAGCTAGGGTTTCATACAGGATTTTTTCTTTTGGGGAAGGGGTCGTAGTGATTTTAAGAAATAAACTGAACACACAGCACACCATAATGTTTCAGGGAGGGAAATTCCATGTTCGCATCCCTCCTCTGTATGAAACCCTGCTGTAAGTATACACTCCATATGGCTGACTATATATTGCATGAACTATTAGAGATATTCAACCTTTAGTGTGATCCAGTTCAAACGCTATTCTTTTACGTGTCTGTAGTTGAACCTCTAATAAGATAGCATTAAGATAGATAACAAAATAATGATGATACAATTTGTAATAACTTAACAACTAGCCTAGTATTGAATTTTATAATTTACTGAACTGAACACTCTATAGTATACCTAATGCTTTAATCTGTCTCTTTAGTCTATTACGATCGTATTCATAGGCATCAACAGCTTCCTTCAGTGACACATCCTCTCTGAGTTCATCTATCAATCGTTGATCCCCAGCTAATGAATTACAGTGATTATCAGTGAGTTTATAATAACACTAGCTGTTCTATACCTCCTTCAGTGTCTCCTATACTGCCTATGTGTCCAGAGTCACTGGTTACATCCCAACCTGGCTTGAGTGATAGCACACCAACTAATGGTGGTTGGTCTGTAATAGTGGACTTTATCATTTTAACTACTGTATAATAGTGGAATAAATTCCGTGGCGAACATTTTACTGTACAAAATTGTGTGGGCATGACCACACATGACATTTTTAGCTTGTTTATCATGTTTTCCGTATGTGGGTGTGGTCCCCACATATATTTAATTTTATGGGTCCAAGATGACTACAAAATCCTCGAATTTAATATACCATGGAATTTATTACACTTACACTATGATAATATATAGTATTTTTAAATTGTGTACCTTGTAATTTTTGTTCAGCCTCTGATTCCGATGGTATTTCCTATTAATAAAATGTACTAACCATTATTAGTATAATAACAGATATATTAGTATACCATTGTGATAGAATCAGTTGTCATTGTTCCTTTCTCTTCTGTTGTCTTCTGTTGATATTTATTCATGAGTTGTTTGCTGATGTCGACGGTGATTCCTTCATTCTTCAGTGTGCTGATGACATCATCATCGGTTAGATATTGTAGTACTGTTCGGGTAATATGAGGTAGAACAGCAAACGTAACGATGATACAATTCCGGCTGATTTTAGCAATCATCAGTTGATCAATGCAATCGCTGTTGTTAAAACATTGCTTCAGGAACTCCTTCAAGTTGAAGACACTATTCCCATCCCACTCTGATTCCAAGTGTATCGTAAATTTTGGTATTCCTGCCGGATAATCAGGACGAAGGTCTGGATAACGTTGGAAAGCATCGTGAACTTGTGTTAGGCTAAGGTTCAAGAAGCACTGGTAATCTTTCTCGTATTCTTCAATACGTTTGTCCAGTAATGGACTTTTGGCCAGTGCTTGAAATACTTTAACCAGCGAGTAGTTGATGTACCCAATGAATCTGTGTCGACGAAAATAATTCAGAACTGCATTGGGTGTGTCGTAGTCTTCAATTTTAGTTAAGTGTTTCTCAATTTCATCATCGATACTGCCTTCTTCTTCTTCAAAGAACTCGCTTACTTGGTATCGAAGTTTGTGTACATCAATGTTTGAAATTTCCGTGACTAAAAAACTCATCAGATCCTTAAAATCCTTTTTGAGTTCTTTAGCAGCATCCACAGGATTTTCTTGTTGTACAGCCACTGATACAGGAGTAGCTCTAGTAACTAAATAGTATAAGGCAAAAATAGCTATAAAGTCATTTGTGTTGTTCTGAGGCAGGAAGTGACATATGCAATCATTGTGGTTTCAATAAGACAATGCTTAATGATATTCATACTTTCTTGTGACCAAGCTTTTTACAACATATGGTGAGTATTTATTTTAAAAAAGCACTTTTGGTAAGCTATATCGAACAAAGTTACAAAACATATCGAATACTTTGGTACTTGTTTGATCATGATAGCATTTAAAAGTTACGATAAAAGAATAAAGGCTCAGGTAAACTCAAATGGACTTTAGTACATGTTGCAATGATCGCTATTGTATATAGCCCTACATAATTTCATTGGCAAAAAGTTGTCATTTGATTCAACTACAAAAATTTTTTTCAACCAAAAATTCATCTCATAGCTAACAATTGATTTAGCTTAAAACACTGCAACAAAGTAAGGTCACACCAGAACCAAGGTAACAGACTTATGAGATTGAGAATTTGATCAACCAGGACTTAAAAAAATTCTAGGATATCTATTGTGTAATTATTTATTTTTCTGAGCATTTACATCAAAACTAATACACAAATTCACTCGTCAAAAGGTTCAAGTAACTTATCAAGTCAACAAGCTCAACAAAAACATTTCTACCACTTGCAGAAACGAACAGATTCTGAACATAAACAGAATTTATGTGGCTATAAGAAACAAACATTAGTATACCTGGTGAACATACACCACACCCACAGGGGTGTTCCCTTTGTATTCTCTCTGATAATGCTACCTCACCCATACCAGCCAATGCATCACATAGTGACCTCCAGGAGGGCTTGGGTTTAGTTGAAGAGGAACGCTTTAACCAAGCTGACAGGACTTTACCAAGACATTTTGCTGGATCTCTTTCCCCACTGCTCTCAATGGCTTCTACAGTGGTTCTGTCTACATCCAGATTTACTGCAAGAGTGAACCAGTTAGCTTGAACCGATATACAAGATTTATAGATCTTATTGAAGTCATCTATACCTGCAGTTTTTTTATGATTTGAATTGATGAATTGATCAGTAAAAGAAATCAATAAAACTTACCCAAACAACAGATTACTTCAGTGGCCATTTTAGCAGCTAAAACACACCCACATGCCGGGCACACCTTTTTTTATCAATTTTTTTTCTAAAACGTACATGTAGACTCTACTCTCTATACATGACACGTGGTCTTTTTTTCACTTTCCACAGCCATCCTCCTAATCATAACCTTGTTCCTGTCGTGCTGCTGGTCAAGTTGGGTCAAGGGCTCTGGTAGTCAGAATATCCGCGAAATCACTGGCCAAAGGTAGTCTACTTTAGCAATTAGGACCCACCATGGATAAGTATGTATAAATTAAATACGAGAATAATATACATAGTCTTTAATTTAAAACTAATAAGCTGTGTCTCCTATCCCGGCAACGGGACTTGTATATTTCAGCTTATTC
>JAYJLX010042102.1:0-14041 GCA_036873525.1 Chalinula nematifera
CCAGAACAAAAACGATGCGCTAGGTAGACCAGACCCTCCCCGTGAGGAGTAGGAGGGGCTGGCTACGCGAGACTAATTGGGACCCTCGATTTGGGTTGCCTGTCACAACTACTTCTATTGCACTTGGCCAGACTCTCTTTTTCCGCCCCCACATAATTAAAGAGAGGCTGGTTCACGAGACTACTTTAGAGTGAGTGGGTAGGGCTTTCCATACCAACTATATTTACAGTAAAAATAATCACGGTTATAAACCTCACGTTTCATAAAATGAATCCTGATGATCATTCTTTCTTGAATGGTGCCTACAATAATATTATATTTATAATCAATCATGTCATCAAAATGCATAGTGGGCGTGGTCTGATGTTTATTACATTCACCTCATTCTATTATCCGGTGATCTACTAGAGCCGAGACTAGAGCGATCATGGCGATGATGTGGTCTTCTTTCTAGTGAACCAGAACGACGTCTATAACCATTTCTCGACGGAGATCTTGATCGACTTCTATGGGTAGGCATTTATAATACTGTTTCGAATATTGTTTACCATTCGAGCAGCGAGCACAAAAAAAAAAAAAATCAAATTACAAAATGGGCGTGGTTTATCATAGTGGGCGTTGCCAAACATGGCTTCTTCTGCTCCATTCCAATCTCCAAGATGGTACTGGTTTGCGTTAGTGGGATTTGGATTAACGAATAACTATGTAAGCATATATAGATATTGTTAGGGTATAGTATTTATAATGTAAGCAATTCTGTCTGTTTATGAGGTGGTATAAAACTCCATTAATATCTTTTTTTTTTGTTTTATTTCTTGATCTGTAGGTGATTGCCTACCATCCTTCATTAATACCATACCAGTACTTGGGTCCAATTGGGACATTCCTTCACTTCATGGCATATGATTTAAATGTATTGTCCAGACTAATGTGAGCCAGCGTAGACATGCATATTAGTCTGGCCACGCCCATTCTTATCTGCGAGGGAATGGTCTGGGGACTCATACTTAAAACATGTGCAAAATGTTGTGTGATAACGTTTAATAACCAGTACAATTGGCCCCGCCTACCTGTCTGTCGAGCGTGAGTAAAGGCTAGTACTGCCTAGAAGTCTTCTCTCTTGGCCTTCCAGCAATCAAACTTAACAAAGTAAGTGAAATAGCTCCAAAGCTAAGCTTGCATTCATTCTATCTTCGTCGTTTACGTTTGCTATGATTACGTGAGTAGTGACGTAACGAGAATCAAGCAATCTGATTGGGCTGTGGATTTCACTGCATATTGCAAACTTTTTGAGTACGAGTGTCCCCAGACCATTCCCTAGCTCGCAGATCGGAATGGGCGTGGCGAGACTACATACATAACAAAGCTTTATGTATTTCATTATTATGTTTATTATAATTCCTTCATTTCCCTTTATTAGTTTCATTGCTGCATGTGTTGTTCATGTGGGTGAAGGTTTGTATGGATTGACACTGGCCAGGTATAATAACACTATGTTATATAAGAGTTTGCCCCTCTCTTCTTGTATTAGTCTAGCTAGCCATACCCTTCGCATACGAGGAAGGATCTACAAAGTTTTAACTGTATCAAAATTACTTTGCATAGGTGTCTTGTATAATATTCGATCAAGTTATTTCCTTGTGCCTACATCATGCCTATAATTGCATATTTCAAGCCATATCAATCAGTAGGTGAGCATCCAGACCCTTCCTCGCTAGTCTGGGGACCTGCTCCTTTGCAGAGTAAAAGGGTCTGGCAACTTTCATTCATATTACTTTATGTATAGAAATAATTGAGACACACCTCCATATTACTTAATTATAGTGTAGTACACTGGTGTACGGATGCAGCCAAGAACCAATACTCTGTGAAAGGCGGATCCCCAAACTGCTTCCTCGTATGCAATAGGGTTTGGCCAGTCAGACTTATTATGATATTAATAACTATTAATTAAACACAGGTCAATGAATGCTAGTGTTAGGGATCAGTGTCTATGGTTCCTACAGACCACTCTATTGGGTTACCCGTCACTACGCTTGCTGAAGAAGAAGAAGAAACAGAAACAAGCAACATGCTAACTCTGTGGAGTTTTTTTTTTTATTGACTTCTTTTTTTATTTTAGCTAATAAAAATTATTAATTATTTAATAATTAGATCTCTGTTATTAAATTAAAATAATTAGATCTAATCTCACCCACCTGGACCACCCATGCATGCACCCACTCCAAGCTCAAACAAAAAGAAGGCTTAGCAAGAAACCTTTGCGAAATGTCTTCCAAGTTTCAAATTCCGCGATGGTATTGGACTCTATTATTTGGAGGGATGATGGCCGTCCATTATGTGAGATACATATATTGTTGGTGTATGTAGGCAGTATTTATATCTCTGTTTAAAATTATATATAATAGTTGATTGCTTTCCACCCTTCATTGATACCGTTTGATTATCTACCGGGACCTCTCGCTATGTTAATCAGTCCCTTGGCCAACGACTGGAACTATGTCTGCAAAATAGCGTGAGACATTGATATATAGATTGATTGTGCATGTAAAACATTTAGGCTAATTAATTCAGCTAGTACATTTACTTGAAATTATTGCTACACTAAGAACTTAGCTAGCTCAGTCATGCAGTGTTTAAGAATCCCAAATGCACTTTAAACAAATTTAACATTAAAACTAAAAGTTATTACGCCTCTCATATTAGGTCTATTTATTATTTATGATGGAGCCACAATATGATTGAATAGGTAGAGATCTTTTGAGCTATACATGGAGTTATATAGAATTGCTGCATGGATTTTTACTGAAGCCTATAGCCTATATGACAGTGCATAGGCCTATTGATATGCTGAATGTAATATAATCATAGGTTGTATTGATATAATAAGGTGACAACTGTCTGCAGCTATTGTAACAAATTGTGATTTACCATAATTATTTTTATTTCATCAGTTTCATAACTATATGTTTCATTCATGTTTGGGAGGCCAAAGTTGCTGTAATGTCTGCTAGGTTAGTATTAATGCAATATGCATGAATGTGTATGTATGTATATGTATTAATGTAGGAGAGCTGGCGCTAGTTTAACTGAGCAGGGTTTATGGTTAGTACAGACACTGATCCTTGGAGTACCTTCGCTGAGTTTGGCAAAGAGATTGAAACGAAGCACTGATTGAAATTGAAATGACATTGTTTAAACACAGAAATGCTTTTTTTGTTAGTTTTTTTATAATTAGCCCCGCCCACATTTGGGTGGGGCTAGTTAAAATTTATTTAGCATACTTGCACAACAAAAAAAAAAAAATTAAAAGATGTCTTCTTCAAAGTTTCGAATTCCTGGATGGAATTGGCTGTTACCTGTTGGAGTATTTGTGACTACTCACTATGTAAGGATTATACAAGACCTTAATATGTAATTATAGCGCATTAACAACACTATAGATGCTGTCGTTCCACCCTTCATTGATACCCCTGAACTATCTTGGACCAATTGGAGCACTTCTTCGTCCCTTTACTGACGAATGGAACCAGACTACTAAAAATGTGTTAGTTATACTTGCTAGTTGACTACACATCATCTGTGCACGCACACAACACGCCTGCATACCTAAATGAGCTAGACAATTTTTTTTGCTGTGATGTGATGATTTATTTGACGATATTTTATTATTTCATCTGACTACATTATTTCAATAATATTTAATAGCTTTTATTTTTTCTACTGTGTTCACGTTGTGGAAGGGATCCTTGCTGTATACTGGGCTAGGTAAGTAAATATCTCTAGTTTATACCTATATTGTTATCCAGTCGCGTATACATACTGCAGGAGAGCTGGTGCTAGTGTCACTGAACAGTGCTTGTGGTTCACACAAACATTCATACTCGGGTATTGTTCACTGCGTTTGTCAAGGAAGCAAGCGAAACAACACGCACTATAATCACACACACACAGTAACATGAGATGTACTGCATTAATTTTAATTTAAAAAAAAGAGATCATTATAAGTGATATAAATGAGTTATGCCAAACCAAATGGATAAATTAATATTATTAATTAAGTGACCGTGTGATTGATGATGTGTAATATTGGTAATAACTTATCGGTGAAGTGGGTAAATAATCCATGATAAGTTGTATGAAGGGAAGGGGGAACGATTAACAATGAGTTTATTAAGGGGGCGTTATATAGGTTAAATTTAAGAAGGTATGTGATAAATTACAGTACCATGCTCTTTAGCAACTGCTCCGCCACCATTTCCCTTACATCCTGTATACCCATCTAATGACAAAAAATGAGCATAATAGATAGTACATACACATACGTACTGGGTTACCTTGATGCTCTTTCCATTCTTGTGCATGTAGCACTCCTCTTTTGAATGATCATTTCTTTTAAAAACGTGAATAGTTTTGGAGTTCGAAGGAGATATCTTTATAGAGATTACGAACTGGTCAGTCCTACACGGGCTCTCAGTGACAGAGATGAACTCAATACGATAACGTGAAGATATAATGGGAGGATTGAGCTGAGTCACGATGTGATCCACATCAAGACGAACATCATTCCTCTAATATAACAATAATCATATATTTGTAATAACAAAGAAAACTCTCTCTCCCTAAACCCCTATCTTATCCAAATTTCCTTCATTCAATACCCCCCATTTATAATCGTCTAACTATACACTCACTTGAGTCCTTGACAGGCCAATACCCTTAACCCTGCCATCCTCAAGTGCCCCAATATACAGTATACCATCGGTTTCAATATTAGCTAAACCACACAATGATCTATGACATACAAACTGAGTAGTACAGTATTATATATGTAGGGTATATATAGCTCTACCTCAGTATATGACCCCTACTGACCTCTGTTAATACATTCACGTTTCTAATAATATAAAAATAGTTGCAAAACATAATAAGGTCTGCCCAGACGTACATGTTGTGAAATACACCTATATTCCATCATTGTAAGGGGTAAATAGTAAAATATCAATGACTCACATGTACTCGTAAGCATATTTAGGCCTGACAGGTAGGTATGATCCATATTCAACAGGTGCAACCGTTATCGCTGGGTGATAGTTAATCATGTCTTCAGTCACATGACCAGCAGCCTGGGTCTCTTGTGACTGTAATCGATAAACCGGCGACTTCTCACCATTAGCGAGGGACAGTGGTACAATGGCTGTTATATACAATACAACAATATATAAAATATAGAATTACATATTTTCAAAAGTTACTTGCATTTTTTCATTTGTTTGGGAACTGCCATATTATCAGTGTTACTGTACACTGTTGGAGACATATTGTTAGTCCTGACTATTGCAGAGGTCAAGCTACTGTCACTAGCAGAAACATTCCTAGATTTAAGGGATATTATAATAATTATATAAATATAAATTTTACACAATAACCTTTTATCTTCTTGTTGTTCAATGATATTCAGTAATCGTTCGATGTGCTTTACGACCATGAGATCACGCCCTGTGCCACACGCCCACTCCTTTAATTGATCAGATACTTTGATCAACTTAAACATTTTGTTATTGACTGACGACAAAATAATCAAACAATGAACCAGACAGACTTGAACAGGCACATCAAGATCTTGACTGCAATTAACCAGCATATCTTTTAATTAAAGGGTCATAAGGGGTTAAGTTATAAACCAGTGGGTGCTATTTAATTAACCTGTAAATGTACGAATGGCTCCAAGATTACACAATAGGGTGGCAATATCATTGAGTTGGCTGAGATTCATTAGACTTATCATACACTGCTCAAGAGCCACTTTAGTGATGCGTTTATTACTGATCATCTATCATATATAATATACAGTGAACTCCCTCTAATCTGACCACCCTTGGGACAAAATCAAATGGTCTAATTATACTGAGGTAATCACGTTACAGGGAAAGTTTTCTATAGAATTAGTGAACAAATTGTGCAATTTGTGCATAAAAGAAGGTACACGTTCATATTAGAGAGGTGATAGCATTTCAGAGGGTGTGAATAGTGAGAGTCCCACTGTAGTTAAAAAGCATTATACATGATGATATAGTATATTGAATTGACTAACGTCTAGAATAAATGGTACAACACGTTGAGCCAACATTTCCATCCAGTATTGTTCACCATTGAATGAAAGGTTTCTGAATATACCTATAGATATGGAGGGCAATTACTGATGAAAGAAATTACCCAACAAATCCTTACCAGTACAGTCATTGAGCAGCTGAACGCTCCTTACAGGTGGTCCAATACCCGCCAAAACACAAGGAGCAACCTAAACAGAGGATATATATATATAGTGTTATACAATTATTAGTTATTAATTGAGTGGGTGTGGTTAATTAACTTACACGAGGTGGTAAACCCTTGAATTGTGAGGGTAATTGTCTAATGGAGTCCTTCAATACAGTAACGGTATACCCATAATCCATGCAGAACAGCACATAGTGTTGGTCATAACTATCATCATCAGGACAGTGAATCAACCATCCTCTATACCAACCAACAGCTGCAATATCTGTAGGAATAGAGTTATAGACACTGTATACACTACCCAGGGTAAGGGAAGTGGGCGGGGCTAAAGAGGATTTGGGTGGAGCCTTTAAAGGAAACAATAATTGTTATCCATCTAATAATAATAATAATATAAACTCACGCAACATACATTATGAAACTCAGTAAATAGCTCCAATTGTTCGTCACTTTTCCGATCGATAGAAAACTCCGCCCATATCTGTACGGGTCCAGATACATGGAATACCCTTAGGATAACCCATGAGGGGATGCAGTCTTTACTAGTCATTAGAGAGTGATTACTATCAGCCTCTGCTAGTCCCTCATCGACTAGAATATCAGTAACATAACGCCCACTACGATCACTGAGATCAACGTAGAATAATGGATATTGCTGGACAAATGCTTCTCCAAGAGTAATCAGAGTTGGGAATAACTGACATACTTTGGTCTTCACTACTGATGGAACTCTATTGACAGCAGCAATGAAGCATTCACCTACCGTCAGCTCAGACAGTCTAAAGAAATAGATTAATAACAAAATGCAATATTCATGAATCCTTTCAACTCCAACTCTAAACTAAACATTTAATAAAGTATCACCCACTCCACCCCCCCCCCCCCCCATGGCGCTTAATATATGAAAGGATGGTTCTATTTGTACCGTTGTCTTGTATTAGGTGGATAGGTCTCAATTGATGAGGAGTATTGTTCCTTTAATATCTTAAAAACAACACTGATGCTATCCAATAAGGGGTCATGACTCAATTGATGATGGTTACAGGTTAGCTTTCTAAGCAACGACACCAACGTCTCCTGTAAAGCCATGTAACGACACCGGGTTTCCTCCTGATTAAAGACAATAATGAATAATTATTTCAATAAAAATTCTTTAAGTTTACCTTGAACTTATCTTGCTTTAAAAAGCATAGCACAATTCTGACCACGCCCATTTCCAACGCTCTATATCGTAACTCCTCACAGCCTGATATAGCTAGATTCAGGCACTCTAGTGACAATAGTAACACATTATACTCTTCAGTACAGCGACACAGACCAACAATACTCTTCAAACCACCCCCTCTCAGTAATGCATCACGTAAACCCATCTTGGAATCACCTCTATACCAGTCAAATTAATACACAAAACAATACATTTACATACATATTGAGTAGCAATATAGCTAGCCTTAGAGAGTTTGTTTATTTAATTACCTTGACAAAATGCCTTTCAAGTTTTTTAAAGAACTCATTATCTCGGGTTCTTTCGTCTCTAGACTCATTAGAGTCCTACAAATACTAGAAACATCCATTTACTCCACAACAACTCACAAACAACTAATAAGGATTAAGGAAACACGTGGTAGCACGAGATAGTCTAGTCTATAATCATAGCTAGCTAGTTAACATAACATTAGTTATTAAACAGTGGTTATTAACAATGATAGAAAAAACAAAAAAAAAATTCAACTTGTGTTCTTGTCTTCATCAGAGGGTAGTGTAACATTCTTGAGTTCCTTCATGTAATGTTTGCGTATAGCTGCGGCCACAGCCTCATTCTTGGCTCTAATCAACGAGGTACCAGATCCTTCACCCAGGAACCTGCCCTCCGAGAACACACCCATTACAAACGTAGGGAAATGGGACAAACGACCCGTCTCCTTTAGGAGTCTGATCTCCGCTTTAGCTTTGCCCTCACGTTTGAGTATCTGGTTCAAGTAATACAACGGTTTGTTGTGAAGCTTGATAAAGTCCCGTACATCACTAGACTTCAATACGGGTATTATAAAGTTATGAATAATAGTACGAGCAGCCATTGATCCACGATCACAATATACTGCGCCAAGCACGGCTGCAAACGATTTACCCAACATGTCCTGATATTTACCATCGCTGGGCTTGACCTTGGTTAGTAGAACCTCTGTTATTCCAATCTGATTGGTCAGATCACCGAGTGTGCTATTGTGTGTGAGGTCATTGCAAATGTCAAGCAGTGATTTGGCGTCCATGTTGGGATACTTGAAGTAAACATATTCTTGAACGTAGTGGATGAGAGCGGATCTACCCAGGACAGCTAGACGGCCGTTGTGTTCCTGAGGTGCACCATTCCAGCAGGCTGATCGATGGGTTAAAGCAGTTTGCAGTGATGGAAGGAGGCTTAGGTCGTGTCCTAAACGTTCTGCTAGCGTTGTTAACTCCATTTTGTAGTTAAAGTCACGGCCCACTCTTGGTTCACCAGTACGGGCATCAACACCTTTCAATGCCTCGAGTTCATTCACGTCCTCTTCACTAGCAGGAGGAGTAGTATCTGCAATTTTGGAAACTTCGGGGACACTAACAAAAGAGCGACCATAAGCAATAAAACACCTGGACACCATAAATCGATTCAGCAACATCTTCGCCATTTTTTTTTTTGTTCCACGTGGTTATGTTTGTAGGCGTGGTTGATAGGTGTGGCTCTAGAGGGGAAAAAAATGGAGGTCGATGATCAACAACAGCAGAAGAAACCAGAGGGAATTCTTACAGCTAAAGTTAGTATTTAAGAATATTGTATATAAAGTAGTTTAGCAAATAAATTGTGTTCCTTTTTATATTACAGTCCATAGATAAAATCACAGCCCCCCCTTGTGGGGAGGGAGAAAGCAGGTTACAGTTCTCTTACAGTTTTTGGTTCACCCAGCGTAATCGTGGCTCAGTATCGTCTGCTGCTAGCGATTATGAAGATCAAATAAAACTCATTGGATCATTTTCAACGGTATTCGAGTGGGAGTGGCACACCTTAATTAGATATACCCTCATTAATTATGCGGTACATAGGTGGAACAGTTTTGGTCATATTACTGCCACTTGGAGCATCCATCTGGTCTCCCTCCTCACTGTGACATTCATCTCTTTAAACTAGGGATAAAACCAATGTGGGAGGTACACTAGAGAAGAGAGGGGAGGGTAAGGGGGGTGGAGAGAGTTAATATTATATAATTGGCATTCTCAAAGGATGAAGCAAACAAAAATGGTGGTAAATGGATAGTAAGACTAAAGAAAGGTATTTCTTCACGATGCTGGGAGAATCTGGTAGGCAGTGTATAACAATGTCATAATAATCATATTCAAAGCTATACCTTTTGTTTATATCTTTTGTTATAAACCAGTTGTTAGCCGTACTGGGGGAACAGTTTATCGTAGGCAATGAGATATGTGGTGTGGTTATATCTGTTAGACCAGTAGAGGATATTATAGCCATATGGAACAGGACGGCTGATGACACCAACATTACTGGGAAAATAAGGTCAGTGCATGGCTGGATTAATTACTCGTTTCAGAAAGTTTTACAGCATTAAAATTTTTAAACATTTGTCTTGTGTGTAGAAATACTCTGACACGGATAATGCAGTTCCCAGTTAATACAGTGTTGGAATACAAAGCTCATAACCAGAGCATCAAGTGGGTTTTAAACCATATTGCATAAATTATGCATTGACACAAATCTATGTGGTCATTACCAGTTAGGAAGTATTTTGATAGGTTTTGAAACCAAGTAAACTATAAATATGCCTTAATCGTCAATCGTTTTTTAAGATGGCTGACTATTTCCAACTGCAATCTTTTTTTGTATAGGGATAAATCAAGTTTCAGAAATACAGAGATGTTTAACCTAAAAACCATGAAATAAAATCATTAGTCCCATCTCATCCTATATCACATATAATTATACTAATGTTAATCTTTATTCTTTTTTTCCCTTCCAAAATAAAACAACTACTTTTGTACAAAAAAAAGTCAATAAAAATTCAATTTTCAGTTAATATGCAACATTAATTTAAATAATAAATTTAATTAAAAGATGATATCAATTTCCGCAAATATTATACAGACTGCTATGTGTAAAGCCAGCTAGTGATATTGCTTATACAGTATTTTGTGCATTATCATTCTATCCAGTGTGTCCAGACCACTTGTATTGACAGCCTCTATCTCTGCCTTTAGTTTTAATGTACCCATCTTATCTACTTCATCACTATAGAATATGTCATCCTATATAGAGGCATATCAAGGTCTTTAAGGTTTGTACTATTAAATCACTAAACTGCCGCTATACATGCTATATACATGTATGATGTATATGCCGTAAACATAAGTATACCGTGTATTGTCTGAGAGTTGATGATATTCCTGCAAATGTTTGTCGATCAGTGACTGTCCACGACTGCAATGATGATTTGGGTACTTTAGGATGGCCGTTTTCATCGAACAAATCACCATGATGGATTCCAAGCCATTTAATATTCACAGCTGTAAATAAATGGAAAATAAGGATAGATTTGAGATCAATATAACTTTTATAAGATCAATATAAGTTTTACACATGTACCATAAGCATGTGATTCTGTCCCCATACGAGTCGAACCAAATTTATACGTCAATAATATCCTGAGTCCATGTGGCTACAGTCAATAAAAATTATAATATTACACTCTATAATCCTCAGCATTCCTTATTGGCTTACATACATTATAATCAAACAGTCCTAATACAGGTATCTGGAACTGGTCTGACAGGGTTTTAACTAAAGCCCTAACACTGAGTGGAGGGTAACCACACCCAGTAACTATAGTACATGGTAGTCTGTCCCATATACGCTGACCACAAAGATAAGTAAAAACAGCATCTATATAATAATGCATAGACATATACTGAATTCAGACAAATTAATATACCTTTTTCTACTACGATAATATATTTTGAACCAGTGTTCCTGAATTGTATCCCCTCTAGAACCCCAGGTACCTATAGCACAGTGTACAATACATTATTGTTATATTCATATATGTGTTACTTACTCGTTTGCCTGCCGATCCCAGTGTACAATCCTCCCAGTCTCCACCCACTTCCTTCCACAACAACTGACCAGCCACACCTCCAGAACTGCTAGCACATATTCCAAGAGATGCTCTGACAACACCAGTTAAAGCAACAACATCTATATGATGAAGGAGACAGCTGATAATAGATATGCATGTGCATTGTTCGGAGTCCAGGAAACCTTGAAGTACATCGTTAAACTCTGCTTGATTCTTGAAGTGATTGACCAAAGAATAGTACGCTTCTCTCTGAGTAATAGTTTTACCGGCCTGAACTAGTGTATATACCATGGCTAATACCTGCCATACTATTGGGAAATATACATAATAAAGTATTGCATATAATTGTGAGGTTGAAGAGAGGGAGGGAGGGAGGGAGGAGGTGTGCTTGTCACTCACTTTTAGCATATCGTTGAGAACCAGCTCCACGATGACTAAGGAATCTCTTTCGAACACGACGTTCACCCAAATGAACACGCCCAACAGAGTCTCTTCTTACATTTCTTTCAGTTCTGTTCACCTGTGTATTGTCAGGAATAATTATAATCATTCACATCCATCCCAGCCCCTCCCCTATTTAGTAGAATTACAATAGGGGAGGGGCTGGCATGCAGCTAGACTAATAATTACGTGTCGTTGTTTATTACTAACCAGTGTTAATTCAAAGTCTTCTTTGAGCATTAAAGCTTTTATAAATTCAGAGTCAGTTCTTCTATTAAAGTTAATACTTCACGTCTTGGTAAAAGTTTGGCATCCGCCAATTCTTCAGTCTCATACTCTCTTATAAATGTTTCCATATCATCGGTAGCCATGATTGTGCGTCGTGATGCCGTACACGTGGTTACCCCACGAGGCACGCCCCTTTAAATGGCGGTGGTTACAAAGGCTGGAAGTCTCTCTGTTGCTTGTTTTACTGGAAAAATAATTAATTTATGTGGTAGATACTTTGTTAGACCACTAACCATTTCTACTTCAACCGAAAATATCACTCCAGAAATACTGTACTCCGAACACCAAGAAAGAAAGAAAAGAATTCACAGTAAGGTTTGGCGGGGGTTTTTTAGTGCCCCCGCGATATGTAATTTGGCTTATTTTCTTTTTCACAGAAAATGCAGAAAATGTACTTGTCAACAATAAAGATGTCTTTACGAATATGGAACTCTCCCTGAAGTATATATCAGTATATGGCTTTGATTTCGACTACACTCTAGTCCAGTATACGCAGGAAGTACTTACTCTCATTTATAACCTTGCTAAACAGAAACTAGTGAAAGAACTCTCGGTACGTATGTACATAGGGTATATATTCATCCTATTTTGGTATTACCATCCCATGTTATATAAATGTTAAATATACCTAATGCGTTGTTGCATACATACATAAATCTCTATCTCTCACTCACTGTCTTTCTCTCTTTGATGTAGTATCCCATTCCTATAGAATCAATGGAGTATGATCCAAACTTTGCTATTCGTGGTCTTCATTTAGACATACATAATGTACGTTACCCCCTTTATTAGTATCATAATTATTACCATAGTGTTATACCATAGGGGTTATTGATGAAAATGGACGCCAACCATCACATACAGTTGGGGTCGGTATATAAGGGTAGGTACCCTGTCACCAAAGATGAGGTGATCTCCATATATGGTGGCCTCCATGTCCCCTTGTATATATTGGACGATCAAGTGCATGCCAATATGGTGGTTCAGGACAGGATCCTTTCCAGGAAATTGATACAGTTCCTGGACTGGTTCTCTAATCCCGAGGTGGCTCTGTTTGCTGATATATCTGATGTTAGTGAGGGAGGGCTGGATTGATAGTGATATCATTTTTTATAGTTAAAGATATGATATTTATGTATGCATTTGATAGCTTAATTAGGTAATAATAATCGTTTTATTTTTTGTTATTTTTATTTTGTTATTGTTTTAGTATTTTTACAATCAAGGAATCCCATTTGATCCAGAGTATTTGTATAATGATGTGAAGGTTTGTTGTACCCCAGCATCCACGTTAACTTTATTTGAAAGCTCAAATACAATTCTTTGTGTGTTTTTTAGAGTTCAATTAGAGACTGTCATATTTCTGGTGAAGTACACAGAATTATAGCTGATGATCCTGGTATATATAACGCTGTAGATTATTAATGCATGCCTTCATTCAATCTTCGTAATGGTTGTTGTATAGATCGTTATATCCAAGATTCTTCATCAGCAGCATGGGACTATTTATTACACTTAAAGAGGGAAAACAAGAAATTGTTCATTCTGACAAATAGTCCCTTCTGGTTTGTGTAAGTTTGTTTGTGTTTATCATTACAATACGGTATTACGGTATATACTATATTCAGTGATAAAGGGATGAAGCACATCACTAAAGCACATGATTGGATGGATCTGTTTGATGTGGTTGTGTGCTCAGCACGTAAACCAGATTTCTATGATGAAGATAGTAACAGGTATATATGTACATATACACATACCTTGGCCTGCTAACTCAGGATTCGGCTAGTGTATTGGCCATATTTCCCTCAAAGCCATAGTATATATGCATGTACTGTATACGGCATATATTTCAAAGGGATATAATTTCGCGAATTCTGCGAATCAGACAAAATCACGAAATTAAATACCAC
>JAYJLX010042113.1:0-14036 GCA_036873525.1 Chalinula nematifera
TCGTTGACGGATGGGTAAGCAGCAAGGTAGCTAAGCGTTGCCACAACTGGGCACACCAATCAGAACGGCCCACTACCGGAACGACTTTCTGGCTAAACTGATTTGTCTTGCTCCTTTGAAGACAAACAGACATTTATGTAGATGGCTATAACATCTACGCTAGTATCAGACACTAAAATAGGTTATCCTACATGTGGATTGTGTTCCCTTGCCCACGGAAAAGTGAAGAAACTTATACAGCAGGCTGCTCTTGGCATCTTTGCATCAACAGTGTTAGGTACAGTTTCCCATACCTTCATTAGGCCTTCCAATGGAATTATTGTGATAGGAAGGTGGATTGGGGGAGGCTGAGTCTCCTAACTGCTTGACGTCTAGCTCCTGATATCACAAAGTACAACCGGGGAAGTTATAATAACACTTATTATTAAAATTAGTTGTATAACCGTAAGCGATCGTGTATGTCTTTGCGATGCCAGCCCCAGCTCCTTTTTGGAGTGGCTTTTACTCTGGAAATCCTAAATCTTTTGTTGCCTTTAATCAAATCCAATAGTTTTTTCTGTCTGTATCGTCTGTTCAAGTGTCACTTTTTCAGCGATTTCAGGACTCAATAGGTTAAATGAAGGCGTGTCGTGATGTTTTGTATTCTGATTGGTGCAACCTATACCGGGTGTAAAAACAGAAATGTTTCTATAGCATGTCACTAGATTCCTTCCCAACCTAATGAGGGTGAAGTCTGGGTACGAGACTAGGGAAGTTAGTGTTTTCCTAATGTATCAGAAAAGCCCCATGACAGATATAAATGAAGTACGACTGACAGGTAAACAGGGATAGACTGAGGGACACCTTCGTGAGTAAGGAAGGCATCAAAGGGTACTTTTTTGCAATTGTAATACAGATACATGTAGGTTGTATTGTCTACGGAAAAAAAAAGAAAAATAAGAAACATTTCTTGCTGAGGGGTATATTCACTGAGACATGCCCCAAAGTAGCTACGAACTGATTCCTACAAGGTGCTGACATTCAGGCCAATGTTTTGTCTATGAGCAGGGAGGGGGGGGGGGGGAGCAAGGGGGTTGCAATAGGAGAGGGAGCAGCCTGGGGATGAATAAACAAGAAAATGTCAAGATTGTTACGAGACAGGACATCTGCGAGGTTGTTGTCAACCCTTGGACAACAACTTGGGTGAGATCATGATGGGCTAGATAAGGGTCCTTGGCTGTGAGGGTGTTGATCACCTCTACTACAGCAATATTACCACAGCAGAATAGGACTGAGGACCTGGACCAGGAGGGCCCCCCGGTCACAACTGCTTCCACCACTGGGATCATTTCCTTGATGGTGATATTTAGGCCTTGCCAACCAATCTGCTATTTAAACTGAAAGTATGATAATGTGGGAGCAGTGATACGTGTGTACACTTTGCAACCCCATCCAGATGCATCAGAGATGCAAACAATTTGCAATTGTGGATTGAATGGGTGGATAATTTTAATTCAGTATCAGGTGGGTGGGAATAATGCCCACCAGGTCAGATCTGCCCGACAACTAAACAACAGGTCGGTTATATGAGATGGCTTCTTTGGTTGTTTTGAGGCCTCAATCAGACCTCGAATGAACGTCCAACCACATTAGACCACAGAGGCTGCAAAGAAAATAATCGACTGAAGTTCCTGCTTTGATATTTTACGTTTGTCCAGCCACTGCATAATCAAAAAAGTATGGTGTTGCAGCTGATTTGTACCAAAGAAGATCAGCTCTGAGCTGGGTCCTGCTACCTTTGTGGGGGCCACAGGGAAGCCAAGGCTTGTGCACATCCCTATAGCCACTTTCAGGGCCTTATGGTAATGTAAGGCTACCAAGAGGAAGCTGTCCAGAACGATAAAAAATCCCTACAATAGATCTCCCAGGAGAGGCAAAAAATATTTTAGTGGCTGACCTGAGTTCGAATGGCAAGCAAGTATTTATCATTACTGTATCCAGCCACTCGATACCAGTAGAGAGTGGTCCACTGGATGGACAGGCACTATCATATAGGCACTCTTGAGGTCTAGTTTTGCAAGTAGTGAGCCATGACCGTATTTGCAGAGCAGCTTGAACACTTGTTCGATGGAACTACTTATCGTGGAGTAATAATAAGCAGAGTCAATACTATAATTGACATTATGATCCAAAGGGCTCAATAAATTATGACTCAGCAGCCACTTTCTCAGCTGGTTTAACTTTGGAATAATTCCTATGGGACTTCAGTGGAGATCAGGGGTGCCTTATTGGAATGGGCCAGCGAGGCAACCACTGCCTCTAGCTTGGTTCAGATATGGGATGATACCACATTTAGGTTCTGATGTACTGATTGTTGGTTACTGCTGAAGGGGTAAAGTGTAATATGAGACGAATCAAATCCAATTCGAGACCCATGCATGAACCCTAGATTAAGGTAGGCAGCAAAGGTTTAACCTGGATGGCTGGCTAGGTAGGTGTGTCAAAGCTAGAGGAGGATGGGAAGCCCGTAGAGGCCATATCCCCACTTCATTGAGCATCAACATTCAATAAATCCT
Source organism: Chalinula nematifera (assembly GCA_036873525.1). NCBI lineage: Eukaryota > Metazoa > Porifera > Demospongiae > Haplosclerida > Chalinidae > Chalinula > Chalinula nematifera. The sequence continues at coordinate 2,556 of JAYJLX010042113.1, forward strand.
CTGTGTATTGGTACAGGCCTGAATTATCACAGTTACAGCATTCGATTGGACCTACATAGCCTCTCTAATTACTTTGAATTCAGTGAATTTTTCTTCAGTATGTAATGCAAATAAGTCAGACACTTGTGGTTCTTGTAATTGTGTTGTTACATCAAAATCATCTATTATAATTATAAGTATGATTGTTCTATTTAATCATTGTTCTTTTAAAAAAATTCTGTTTCATGGGATAGGTTGAATTAAAGTCGCACTTATGGCTGGTTTACAACTATGATGCTAGTGGGATGTTACATTGATGCTGGACGTTGCGTCAAAAATGAAATTGCCCACACAACATTGCGCTACCGTCATATCCTTTAATGGGTTTTTTTTCACTTATAAATCTTTTATGTTTTTTAGTCCATTACTTAGTCAGTTGAGTTGTCGTTAGTTCTCATGAGTTGCTTAAAAATGACTACAACACATACAGTAAACAAGCTAATTCTTTCGAATGAACGATTCCTCTTATATTTTCCGGACTCCATAAAAGAGTTAAAAGAGCACATGGCATACAGTAGTAAACAAAAAAAAAATTGTCATCAAAGCAAAAATAACAAAATTTACGGCTACAGCAGAAGCCCAGACTATTTAGAAGGATAATTGACGTTGTAGCCATAAATAAATAAGCACATCAAGTGCAAGACAACCAAAAAAGTAAATATGCAGTAACACACACAAGAGTGAATGAGTTTCGTTTGATTAAGGCTTGTGAAAGGGCTTAAGTGTCCATAGCTCAAGCCTTTTTGACGTGGCGTGGTAGTGCCCATGATGCTCTTTTCATCCTTCGGTTGGTAAGCCATGGCTATGTGGTCAGGGCTAAAGCACTTTTGGCATGCATATCTATACATGTACCTACAATGAGCAGGTTTCGTACAGTGGCCTTTGTTGAAATTACGACATCTCGGTGTCTTACCCTTAGTTATCAGTACGATTTGATACATTAGTGGGATTGGACTGATGCTTGAGGGCCTGTAGGTATAATCAAAGGCCGTATGATCTGCCGCATGGTAGAGAGAGCACAGCATGCCTGCTCCTCCACCTGTACCTTGACCGAGATTTACCAGATAGCTGTTTGGAAGTAACTGAGGTTTGTTCCTAGTATAGGTAGGAATTTTCAGTTTTTGGCATACAGTTGTATAAATAGCAAAATATTCAGCATCTTCGATCTGCTAATGCAATATGCACCAGACAACAAGTGATTGAAAACGTTGATTGAAAACGTTTTCCTTTGTAATGACTTTGTCAGAAACTCTACCTCCCCAACACTTTCACAGAAGCATATACTGCCATTGGGTGTGACAGCAATCAGTAACTTAACGGTATTTTTTTATGATATTGTAGGTTTGCTTTGAGCTTTATAGAATGTTGGAGTTTCAATATAAAATTCCAAGTAATAGATAGTACTAACACATCAGGATAAAGCTATTGAAACATAGTTGGTATATCTGTGTATAGAACCTTATTTGTAAAACTTCTCATGGCCACTTGATTACAAACTTCAGACGAACGTATGTTACTGTCAACGAATTTAGGAAAAGAGCTAACACCACTGAAACATGGATCTGAAATCATTCAGCCTGATCTTCTACTAGAAGCCCCAACCTTAATTGCGCAAGTACTAGGAAGAATTGAGAGAGATAGCAGATTTTATGTGTGGACATTAAAGCCTCTGTGAATATAGATAAACTTTCCAGCACCATTACCCTGCATAAAACTTTTTTTAATGTTTACAAGGATAAGCTTTTCCTAAAAAACAGGTTTTGATTGTCTTTTTTAAGGAAGCATTGGTGCTAACCAACTCTTCTGTATCGACATTTTTAAGATCAGTTGCTAAAGAGTATCTCTGGTCATTGCTGGAGAGCATCTCTGTTCATTACTGAATTATTGTTGTTTCAATCTCATTTCCACCAATCTCGTGCAGCTTGCTCAAAACTAAATGTTTATCTTCCTCCATTTGTCTTTTTTAGCTGACCCTCCTCTTTATTATCATGTACAATTTCCAGCTCCCATTTTATACCCACCATTACTACATACATGTACAAACCACACAGTACATATAGGGTGTAAGCAGTAGACAGTGACCAGCCACACAAAAACTATTTTCGAAATAAAAAGCCATCACAACAGTTTGGTGCACATAAACCAAACTGTCCCCATCCATGTCCACCCCACTGATGGCCAGACTGACTTTTAAATTTTAAGGCATGATTTAGGGGTTGAGGCCACGCAATACCCCAGGGAAGAAATGAAAAAAATCCATGTGCATGCAGTGTGGGTTGGGATTGGCCTTACAGTCCAAGTAAAATTGTAGAGAAAACAAGCATCAAAAAATACTGAATTTAATCAACCTAATAAACAACAAAAAAAAAAACTAGTTAATTCCACATGACAGCAGCGCTGGCCAAGTCCAAGTCGACTTTATTGAAGTACTTGGGAGTAGAATGACCTGTAGAGATTGAACTGATATATACAGTTGAGAGAAAATAACTGAAGAGCAAAAAACAATATTGCGAAGTGTCATACTTAACCCACAATGGATGCACTGCATGCTAGACCAAAATCGAAACAAAAATCTACGATGGGGGAATTTGGTAGGCGGGCAATCAGTAATACATCTTATACAGATGTAGCCTAACAGCTGGTCAGTATCTGCTCTAGAATGACTAGCAGCACGTGCAGTAGCGACTTATAAGCTATGCACCAGATCAGAAATCACGTGATATACTTATGCATTCTAATTATGAGCATATTTTCTGTCTAATTCCTTTCATTCAATCGACAGAAAATACTCCCTCTCTCGGCAGAGTGCCCTAATGAATAATCGAGAAGCATTCTTACAAACCCACAGGCTGATCTTTTGTACAGCAGCTTTCAAAGCAATGAAGGGTATACAAACTTACTTTTAACACCAAGATACAATAACAGATTGAGTTTCAGAACAATCCAACCAAGCACGTGGTTGAACTGCTCGAGGACAAAAACGTGCACTCGTTTTAAAAATCCAAAGCTAGCAAAGAAAAAGCTACATGTATCTCTACAAATAAGCTAAATCTCCATCAATTTTCTTTTTCATGCAGTGTACACCATGGAACGATAGCAGTAAAAAGCTCTAGCAAATTTTCAGAGGCTAAGATTTTTTTCACTGGTCTAGATCAGAGAACAGACAAGAAACATCTTGTATTGATAACAGTTGGCTTCCTTTTCAGAAAGTTGGAAGAGATTTCATCGCTTGGTTGTGGTGAACATACCGTTTTGCAACAACTAGCTAACAGTTTGACTCATACCCTTCCACACTTTGCATGGGGGTGTAAGTCACTCATCTGATCAAACGATGAGGAAGTGGAGTGCCACAAGGAGGAATCCAAAGGAATTGGATCTTTACTGGTGGTTGATTCCATGGATAGGAGTGTACTCGGTTGAAATGGTATGGTAGGTAACTCGGCTTAAACGATTCGGTGGATATACTCGGCTGAAAAGATTCGGTAGGCATACTCGGCTTAAATGGTAAAGTAAGTATACCTGGTGAAACGATTCGGTAGGTACACTCGAGTGAAACGATTCGGTTGGTACACTCGGCTTAAACGGTACAGTAGCTACACTTTGCTGAAACTGTACGATATGGGTGGGTGGAGAAATACTTGGTTGAACTGATAAAGTGGCACCTTTGCCGAAGAATGGCATACAGCATAAAACTAATGCACAGAGTATGGGTAGGCTAGTATCACACTCATGTATCACACTCATAGGTGGGAAATGCACTGTCATACATACATATATGTTATATTTGCCTTCTACTAGAGGTCTGATTGTACAGGGTAAACTCCTAAAAAGGTTTGATTATATCACTTTAAAAAGCTGAAACTGGATTGGAACTCAACTAACCCGTTTCCTCCATACCAAGTGGTACCATGTTTCTGTACGCTTTCTCCATGAGTCGCCGCATCCTTCAGATGCTTGTAAGCTCGTTAATTGTACTAATGTTATAATGCAGCTTTATAACATTAGTACAATTAACGAGCTTACAAGCACGATATACCATGTGCAATCGGAACTCCAATAGAAGGCAAATGTAACATATATGTGTATGACAGTGCATTTCCCACCATGTCCCATATCAGTATAGGGTTCAAAGCTCAAACTGAGCCTTACATGTCACTGGCTGCTGGTTTGATGGGGTGAGAACCATCTCTGCTTAATTTGTCTATCAACCTGGGTCGTATTGGCTGGTAGAAATTTGACTCTCTTGACCAGTTTCCTGCTCTCATAATGATACTCTTTTGCCATTCGTAGCCAAGGTTGAGATAGATTTGGTCGAATGGCTAGAACTCCAGCCAAAATAATGTTCTCTTTGAACCATCTACTAGTTGAACTAATGGAGACTGCCTTATGAGGTAGACAAGGAGATAGAAAAGGACAGTCGTTGACTGATACTTGTATCCTCCAGGTATTGTACATATCAAGTGTATGTATTTGGTGCAGAAATTGGACCGTCTTTGATCCTGACATATCGAAAGCCTCCCTAGTTAAACCATACCTCCTTTTTTGATCCAGCTCCACCCCCATAAGAAAATGGCAAGGTTGCTATAGCCTTGCAGCAAGCTTGAAGCAAGCCTGTAACAAGCTGGTTGTCGCCGGTTTGTAGCAGCCTTGTGGCAACCTGGTAACTCACCTGTCAAGACCCTGAAATCGAAACTGTTTCAAGCTTGTGGCAAGCTTGCGACAGCCTTGTAACAACCCCCATTCAAAATTATAGCTATACAACCTTGATACCATTCTAATTTAATAACTATAAAACTGAATTAAACTTGAGTAAAAAAGAAATGTTAACAAGTCTTGTTTAAGCCATCAGTTTAATCTTGTATAGCCGGGGCGTTATCTTCAGTCTTGTTAAGCTTTCTGAGTTCACCATTCCGGTCCCATTTTAACAGCATACTATATAGAAAGGCATCAGAGAAAGCACAATTGATTACCCAGTCAGTGCATGCCAATCAAGTCATAAACTCACTTTCCTGACGAATCTGTTACTCTTGTTGTTAGCTGTATGCCAGGTAACAGGTAACTTATAAGCCTTTCTACCTTGGTTCTAGTATAATAAAGGCACACTGAACTTTATCAGGCGTTAAAAAAAATTATGAATTGACTTACCAGCCGCCTCCTTACAGAACGATCAATAAAAGTCCACAGGATCCGTTTTTAGAGACCAGATGATCCAAACTTGTCTCAGATTTACTGAAGCTATTCGACTTGTACTTAAAAGTAACCTTTCGTGGATTGTAGAGTATAGAGAAATCAGCTATTAGCTTCAAACAAGTCCTTCTTTCTTCTTCAAAATTGCCATGTGCTTTTCTTGTAAACCACACCCGCCCCATTAACTTTTAATAACTATTAATCTATAGGTTGTGTGTAGGTTGTAAATGAGTTGTGCGGGAGTTGTCACAGGCTTGTACTATTCACATAAAAATTCCATAGGGTTGTGGCAGGGTTGTGGCAACCTTTCTGCATTCTTACAGGGGTTGTAGCAACCTGGTAGCAACCTTGCCATTTCTGTATGGGCCAACATCCAATGACAGTTGTTCTGTAGGTGTAGATCAAAAGCTTTGTCTTCATTAACCAAAGGTAGTAGCATGCACATTTTTTGCAAAAGCAGCTTAAAGTTATATGGATTTTCCCATGTCCTTATATGACTAATCACTTGATTCGTATTCCAGGTACAGGAATGCTTGTAACAAGGCCCTTGTATTAAGCATCCCCTGGAGAAGCCGACATACATCTTCTGGGTATTTACCTATGTCTACTCCGTCAATTTGAGGGTGAATGATTTAAATCACAGAACGATAGGAGTTATGAATAAGTAAAAGTACTGCTGTCCCTCTTTGAACTCCTGAAAAAGTTTCATTATATCACTTTAAAAAGCTGAAACTGGATCGGAACTCAACTAACCCGTTTCCTCCATACCACGTAGTACCATGTTTCTGTACGCTTTCTCCATCAGCTAAATACAATTGCCTCTTCCAAAATTCCTTCTACTTGAAGGGGAATCCTTGACACCAGCCAGGCAGAGAGGTGGAGACAATTTAGGACTGGTATCAGATGATTCTCTCTGAGGATTCTGGATCAGACTCGCTACTTGAGCTAGTTTATTGGCTGGTCTATCAAAGTCTACAGTAGAACTGGAAACTATAAACTTGATCTCTTTGTGCTGGGGCTGTAATGACTGCTTTCTTTGCCCTGTCCTCTGCTATTTTCCTAAGCATTTTCTGGACTAGAAGGAATGTAGGAAAGCCATATGAAAATATCTGAGTCCATGTCTGTATGTGTGAAGGCATCCACAGTCCGTCATTCCTGGGTCTGAGTGGTAGCTATAATACACTTGCAGATGGTGGCTGTAATGAGGACCACTTCTGTTCGACTTTGTACCTCCATGATAGCAATTATGCAACACCTGCAGCTGTTTACTTGGGAAGCCAGGGTGATACAGGCATCGTCAAATTGTGAAAACTGGGAACTCCTCTTTGAAAATTCAGGCTTTACATCACAAAGCTCCCCAGTGTCCACCTAGAACTTCTTATGACTAGAATATGGCATTACATTCCTTGATCCAGAGGTATCTTTTACCTTGTCAAACCTGCCATCTTGTCAAATTCAAGCAAACATTGAGGCCATTGTGCTGGTGATGTGATTAAACTTCAGACTTGCTAAATATTTATGAATTAACAAGCATTAGTTTTTGTGAAGCTCTTATAATGATTAAGTGACACGTTTTCTTAATCTATTAGTAACCTGCGCAGAAGTTATTAATAATATAACTAATAAATTTTGAAAAAGGTTTTTTTTGTATATATGATACAGGATGAACGATGTTTAATATAAATACAAGATAAACGATAGTAAGTGATGAGTTATTCTAATTTAATGAGAGGCTGCTTGTCAGAATTGATTGATGATATACCCAAGCAGCTTGACTTAATTAAGTTGCTTCATTGCAGAGTCTAGTGTCCTGCAAACTGAACTATAGGTGGTGCTGAAAAAGTTAACACTGGGATGGACTTTCTACCATCTCCGGATTCATTTGGCTTTGCAACCCGCAAACCATCTGATACAGACTGTTTGGAGGATATTGCTCCCGGTTTTGCTTTCTAACCTCAAGAATTGGTAAGAAGAAATTTAACTGTTCTTCAGTCACTTGTTCAATGTTGGAGTTAGTCAAAATGAAGAAGCCTTGTTGAATCTCTTCTTCACCAGGTTATATTTGAGTGAACCATGCAACCCAAGTTGTAGTGGCCCACTTGGTTACAGCCTCAGTTTGATCGATATGGCATCATTTTGCGCATTCATTTTATCTATTTCTATTTATTTAACTATTTAGGTATGTAGGGGGTGTTCCTGGGTGCGGTATCCAGCCACTGGTCACCCAATATACAGTTATGCATATGACTCATTAACCAAATGAAGTATAATACATATATGTGTACATTGTACATACTAATTAAGCAGAGCAAATAAGAAGAATGAGGTGGAAACCTCAGGTGGGAGCTCAAACAGGGCAAACACCACCTCCAGCCAGTTGGGCTGAAATTGGTAGCTGCTGTTTTTTTGGATCCTAATGCTGGAAGTCTGCAGCATATGCTGTAAACTCCTAGCGACCAAGCATCTTAATGACTTTGGTGGGAACGCCAACAGCAGCAGCTGTGGTAGTGGCTTCAATTTGAAGCTATATCTGGTATAGGGTAATGGGTCAAATCCAGCAAGGGTGAGTGCTTGGCAAATTTGATTTACCACAACTGGGCATGTCAGGGGGGTACAACACAAACAAGAAATCGTTGACGGATGGGTAAGCAGCAAGGTAGCTAAGCGTTGCCACAACTGGGCACACCAATCAGAACGGCCCACTACCAGAACGACTTTCTGGCTAAACTGATTAGTCTTGCTCCTTTGAAGGCAAACAGACATTTATGTAGATGAGTATAGCATCTACACTAGTATCAGACACTAAAATAAGTTATCCTACATGTGGATTGTGTTCCCTTGCCCACAGAAAGGCAAAGAAGCTTATACAGCAGGCTGCTCTTGGCATCTTTGCATCAACGGCGTTAGGTACTGTTTCCCATACCTTTATGAGGCCTTCCAATATGATTATTGTGATAGGAAGATGGGATTGGATGAGGCTGAGTCACCTAACTGCTTGACGTCTAGCTCCAGATATCACAAAATACGACTGGGGAAGTTATAATCTCGTACCCGGACTCCACCCTTGTAGAAGTCTGGTGACATGCAATAGAAATATTTGTTAACGTGTATTAACAATTATTATTACAAACCCACAGGAAGTGTAGCCAAGATTAGATTCTCTTTCAACCATCTGCATGCGCTAATCGAAGTAGTGGAGACTGCCTTATGAGGTGGACGAGGAGATATGAAAAGAGGAGTAGTTGACTGACACTTGTTGTTTGTAGCCTCCTGGTACATCTCAAGTATATGTATTGCATACAAACTAGGATAGTCTTGGATCCTGGCATATCAGAAGCCTCCCTAGTGGAAGTGAGGTGGCAATGATTTAAGACAAGTACATATATCAGATGATTCTCTCTCTCTCTGAGGGTTCTGGGACTCTGTTTACTTGGTAAGCCAGGGTGATAATAAGATGGCCACGTAGGCATATCACCATTATTGGAACTCCTCATTTAAAATTCCAGCTCCATATCAAATAGTCCCCAGTAGTCCACCTAGAACTTCTCATGACTAGAATATGGTACTGCATTCCTTGATCCAGAGGGATCTTTTTGCTCGTCTGAATCTACCATCTTGTCCAACTCAAGTAAAAATTGAGGCCATTAGGCTGGTGACGGGATTAAATTTTAAGTTTATTGATTAACGAGCATTATTGTAGGCCAAATACTTGGTCATATACATGTATGCAGCCGTATAGTGTTGTATATAATTATGAAAGAATGTGGGCGGTGCATTGGGGTAATTAATGAATCTTGCATGATTATCTAACCCCAACTCGACACGAACATGCGTTAGAGTAGAGTAGTAGTTTGTAATGATTAATGATTGTAAAGCATTCCACATTGTTTTTATAGTGTGTGTATACATGTATCTAATTTACTCTGCTTTGTATTTCTCCCTCTTTCAGATTTCCCCATTTCACGATGTACTCTAAACTACTAGACACTCATCTATATATTATCCAACACTGGGTCCTGGATTATTTACACAGTGTGACTGAGACTGAGCGACGGTTAATATCCTCTCTAAAGGGTGAACTAGTTCCCCATTTAGTCAGGAGACAAGGGGTCCAAACACAACAGACAAAAGGTCAATATACATAACAAGATACATGTATTAAATACCGCTGTACAATATATATTTTTTCGGTTCATGGAAATTTTTTTGACTGGCTCTAAGCGCTTGGACACTGGATGATTTACGTATACTGTATGCATGGTGTATTGGATGGCGGTGTATTGGATGGCACTGCATGGTGCTATCTACAATGTATATGTATATGCATTATAGTGATTAACTGTGATGTTTAGGTGTTATGAGCATGATGTGGTCAAAGAAAGTTTGACTATCATACTATTTTTATATTACAGTCCTATCTTAATACTATGTTATATTCAGCTATCATCATTTTATTGGTGGTACAGTGGAACCTCTGTAAGTAGGACACTCTGATAAAAGGACACTTTTGTCATGAGAACACTGTTTGAGCTCCCAAAAGTATTCTTTCCCATACTAAGCTGGCACTAAAATGAGGACACCTCTATAATCAGGACACTTTATATTGGCCCATTAACGGTGTTCGTAATAGAAAGGTTCCACTGTACATGGTGATTAGCTGTTATGTTATGTTTATACGTTATAATTGTTAGGGGCCATGAATACCCACTCATTGATGACTACAATATAATTTATTGTAGTTCTCTGTGTTAGATATTTGTGTGCTATGTCTGCTATTTTGTCATGTAGGTTTGAGAAATCTGCTAGCATCAACTTCCAATGAAGCGGAACAGTTAGCCTTGTCTTACTCATCCTATCCATCAGCGTCATCTGATGATTCATTGAGATGTCACGCTCTATTGGTGGAAAAGGTCACCTGTATGAGAGTCAACACAATTCCTTTGTATATGGATGCCAATAGAATGGTAATGATTGTATTTGCAATGTATCCACAGAAATATATAATCCTATTTTGGTGAAGGGGTTGATTCATGTACTAACTCATTGAGATTTCTTGGTGTAAGAAGTTTGCCAAGGTTTACTATGTCCTTATACATGTAAATTCAATGTGTATTGACACTCAATGAATGTAATCATTACATGTATATATATTTAATAATTGGTTACATGCCCAGTTTTTTTTATTTTATCATCTCACTAAGTGTATGACATGTATTACTTTAACAGCATCGCTTGTTTAATTTTTATTTGTTTTGCATTATCATTACAGTGCACTTTCTACTATTAATTATTGCACAATAAGCCAGATGCATGTACCTCTAAATTATTTTATTCTCGAAAAAGCTCACTGAATGACGTTTTTTTTAACAACTACAATATATGTATAGAAAAAATTGTGTTATTACTACACGAATTTTTATAATTAAGTACCACTTCTACATGTACATGTACATGTTGTTCATCATAATACTCCACAAAATTGATTTTGATCCAAGTCCAGGTAGAACAATTTAAGTACATGTACATAAATATGCTGTTCCATTTGGTGTTATTATGTACATGTATCTACACACATGCAGTAACATTATCATTTCTTGTATAGTCACCTCAGATGATTCAAGAGCTCCACTGTGGACAAATACTGTTACCTGCTGATACCACCAACAAAGGAAAGGTATAATATTGTGTTTGTACAATTACTTGTAAATAGCCACCAGTTACAAAACCCATCAGAGGCAAACTTTAATGTTTTTCCTCATGGTTTTAAGCATTGGTGTGGCCAGACAATTGTCTTGTTCAGCTTCTTAGTAATAACCGAGCGACTACTCGTAGTGTACCTATATATTTTAGTCAATTGGCTAGAGTGACACCACGTCGGGTTATAAGAGGCTAAATAGTCCTTTGTTGCCAACCATCATGTACACTAGGATGTTACATGGTACATGTATATGTACGTGACATAACCTAATAACACAATACCCACTATGCACCGTACATATATGTATAGCTTGAGGTGGGAGAGCTGAATTAACAGGTGGAGTTTACCATACATTTAAAGATTGTGTTCCCTCTTTGATATCACGTGTGACTGTACCCCAAACAGAAAATAAATTTAAAGGTGGTGGAAATTATAAATTTTTGTACTTTGTGTATCTTGCAGCAGTTTTTTTATATGTAAATGTGACCTGCTCTGAGAAAACCTGATCTCTGTCGCAAAAATGATTTGCCGAGTTATTTATACCACTGGATAGAGTG
>JAYJLX010042124.1:0-14034 GCA_036873525.1 Chalinula nematifera
AAGGCAATCTATTGCACGGTATTGATGATAACGTAGTGCTGTCACACTTGGTTAGAGCTAAGGCTAGGATTATTTTTGTTTCAGCACAGAACAATCAGGTGGCCAGCCTCCTGTGTCATGCATACGAACAAGGAATGAGGTATCCACTGTATTTGTGGGTCATTGTGGATTGGGAGTTAGGCTCGTTGATACAGTCTGGAGGCTGTAGCGATGAGGCTTTATTGAGACAAGCATTGGAAGGCTATATTCTCTCCAGTTTTAGCTTGCTTCAAAACGATTCCCTGGTGATTGGTTCGTCCGGGGAAACTTACATAAATTACGTCCAGAAATATAAAGCCGAATTGGAACAAGTGAAACTGGATTATGCCGAACTCATTCAAGAAACCAATACAACTGTTGATATGGATCTGGAATATTCCGCCATTTTATACGACCAAATATGGGCGTTGGCACTAGCGCTGAACAATAGCTTACCTGAACTAAGCAGGCGGAACCTGTCGCTGAACGAGTATCGATTCGGCCAACCATTGATAACGAAAATAATCGAAAAAAACTTGAGAAATCTGAGCTTTCAAGGAGTGAGCAGCTACGTTGAGTTCAGTGAGAACCGCGAAGTGTTCTCTCCAATTGATATTTACCAAATAAGGAATGGTATTGATGAGTTAGCAGGTGTGAAGTTGGTCTTCAAGAACTACTCAACTACAAAGAGAATCGAATTGAACTTCAGCAGTGAGCTTGATGACGAAATACCATCGTTTTATCAAACAGTGCCCATCTCTGTAACAGCTACCCTAACAGTATCGGAAATACTGCTAATTGTATTTGTAACAGTTACCCTGTGTTTGTTTGTGAGGCATCGAAAATCAAAGTACATCAAAGCAAGGAGCTTTAAAATCAGTCTAATCATGTTTGTGGCTTTTTATGCTGCTATTTTTAGTAACATCATCCACATCATCTTAGGTAGTGTTCATCTCTCCAAACTCACTTACTCTATCCTATGCAACGTCAACCACTTTGTTACATACAATGCAGCCCTGATACTCTACTGTACATTGTACTTAAAGATAGAGCGAATACACAAGATATTCCACAATAACTCACTCAAAATGTACTCATGGAGCTACAGTAACTGGATGATACTACTCAAGGTTGTAGCACTGACTGTTTTTGGTAACATTTTACTAATACTAGCAGTGGTTATTGGACGGGCTGCACCCTTGGAACAGCGATTCGTGAATGTCACTAGACCTTACAAATCAATAATGGCTACGTTTCAATACCCTTACTGTCATATTGGTGAAATATCCAAGTATATATCGTATCTTTTCTCCTTGTACTTAGCTATCATAGTGTTCTTCATACTGTATTATTCTTCCAGGACAAAGAGTATAAAGTTTGCCGAGTTTAAGGAAACGAAACTTATCAATTTTTTCCTGTTCGTATCCCTCATTATTCTGTTACTTGCCCTTCCCTTCAAGGAGGTGTTCTTTGTGAGAAATAAGTATGTACTGTATTTGAATTCAATTCAATTTTATTCCCTGTTCTTTATGACATTGTTTGCTCTGTTAATGCTGTTTGTTCCAAGCATTCTGAGCGTACTCAGATGTCATAAATATTTCAGCTCTTTTAAAACACATTTTGCTGCGAAATTCTCTTATTTCACTACTGATTTTTTGTAATGTACATTATTTTTTTATTGTATAAAATTTTACAAATAATTATTTTTGTATTAAAAATAAATTATTATAATTATTTTAATTAGACAACAAGATGAGCATGCATGCTGTGTACGTACGTACACATATTGACCATAATAGCTGCACGTATAATGTGGATGTATAATGTTTCACTCTACACTGGACGATACATGTGCAATATATAGTTATAATAATAAAACAATTTTATGTGCATACACATTATACATGCAATTGTTCTCAAGTTTATGTTAACTCTAGCTCAGATATCGTAAAAAAATTTATTAAAAGATATCGTAAAAAAATTTCATTGTTAATCAACAGATCGAAGTTCATAAACTAATCCTCCAAGTTTCAAAAACATTAACATATATGTTGACTGTTATAAAATAACTTTCATGGACGAAGACATATGGACTGGTAGCTTTCGTCTGCTGTAGCTAACAGGCTGTACATATACATGTAAGCCACTGGGGTCACGGTTCAATACAGGCAGATGGAATATACATCAGTTATATGATTGACCAATGAAATTGAAGCTATCCTTAACCTTCATGTATACATTATAATGTTCCGTGGGATCGGTGCTGCTATCAGAGTGGGTGTGGTCCCAAGTCAGGGTGACAGATTTGGGTGTGGCATCCATGACACGAATATTGTGAACGTTCAACAACTGATTCTTGAATACTTGGCTATGACAAATCTGTAGTAAAATACAAACACACACGTATATCACAGGAGATCTGGTAATATAAACTGAGCTATAAAAGCGGAATAATTAATTTGGTACAAATGTATGCTTCCATCCATACTAAAATAATTTTGGCACTTGTTTCTTTTTGGAAACCAAAAAAAATGTGAATATACATGTACAAACATGAAGTAAAGCAACATAAACTTTAATTACTATTATAGACTAAAACAACAACCTAAAACAGCTTGCTAGCCCATAAATAAATACCTTTATCTCTCCTATTTTCACTATGAAATCCCAAAGAACAGACTTTAACGATAATACAACAAAGCAGAAACCATTCATGGGTTAATCCAACAAGATAAAAGTGTACTCTATGTACTATTATATACCCTTATATGAATATATATGTACCCTTATAATTATATACATGTACGTATGTGTAAATGTACCCTAAATATTTGCTGTATGTAAATCCACCCTTTGAGGGTGGATGGTGTTCTGTTTTGACAGGTAGTATGATTACATATGTCACCATCAGGAATGTAACCCTGACTCAAACAGCCATCTATCACACAATCTATCACACATTGAATAGAAATAACTGCCAAGCACATGCTATATCATCACACGTATATGGACAATACGTGCCCTCTAGATCTACAATGTACTGTATACTGTGATATTGGATGGTAGGGATTACATAACCTAAATAATAATAATATAGTATACTAGTATACAATGGTTAAGCACTGTACCCCAGTTGTGCAATTATTTTTATTATTGCACACTGAAAAAATAATTGCACTCGCGTACAAAACTAAAAACTAGCCAATCAAATCAATTAATCTCATAGTTCCAATTAACGTGCATTAATTTTGGCAAATCAGGTTCTTTAAGTTTGGTGGCCTTTTTCAAGTATAAAATGTCACTACGGATTCAAATTTTGTCATTCGTAAGACCCGAAGGAACAGACAACAAAGGAAGATGCTATTCTGCTAAATTTTCTTGACAGAAGACAGAGAAAAACGCACAAAGACATCAAAGGAACTCAAGAAAGTCAATCGGCTGAAGACTAACATGTGTTGCTCGACTCAGTAGCCAAACAGCAGCTCTTCTAGTCCCAACGGAGACCGTTAAATAGAACAGAAACAGCATCCAGGATATTGTAGGTAAACAAAATACAGAAGTTAAGGGAGACAGAGAATACTCGGTCAAAGAGGAAAGCGGACCCGATCTGAAGAAAGAGACAGTCAGGTTGAGCAGTCACCTGGACGCTGGCATTTGTGCACTGTTTGTAATATTAGTCTACATTATTCTTACTTTTGTTGTTGTTCTTTTCAAATAAAAAAAAGTATTTTCCGAACTGTAATCATTAATATTTAATAACATGTATTCTCGTGTAATTCTGGGGAAAAATTGCACTCGCCTTGTTTGTTGAAGCATAAAATTGTACGAGGCGCAGGCGCAAACAGTGGCTCGTGCAATTATTTCCCGAATTGCACTTGAATCCATGTTATTACCTACATTGTATACTAATTTATGTCATGGTAGACTCAGTCTGATCAGGCACTCTAAAACACTGTGCTGAGCTGAAAAATGGTAGCAGTACACACTTATACCCTATTTATCCTTATGTACAATGTACCCTTATATACCCTTATAAATGACCATAATATACCCTTACATATGTAGCCCTTATATATGTACCTTTATTTACTCTTATATATACCCTTACACCTTTATATACAACCCCTTACACCTTTATATATGCGCCCTTTCCAATAACAGTATACATGTAAGTGATCCACCCACACAATTAAAGAGGACTATAGATATGTTCCTTACCTTGTTTTCCATTTTCCTATGGATGTGTCCTCTGAACCTGTGAACAAAGAATGGAGGATACACCCTTCCTGATGTGGTAGACCGTTTACTACTCTGCCATTATTCTGAGCTAATTCTGTGTCACCTACCACATAAATGGAAGGAAGCCAGACAGATCAATAAATACTACACTGAAATCATTACTTCAAGGTGTTACACACACAAAGAGACTGACAGGCAGACAGTTGATATATGATATAAAGATAACACTTTAGTATTAATGTGCACTTTAAAATGAGACACTAATAGACTATCCTGTGTGACGTCACAAGACAACTTATTTGTACTGACACTATTAATAATGCTCTTGTATACAAATGACATAATTTAAAATCAACTAGTCAACATACCACAGCTTACCAGGTTTTGGAGGAAGTGAATATAGTTCATATCTAATATTTTATATTTAATTTATATTTAATTTAATATTCAATCTCATTACATGTACATGCTTTTCACAAAATAAACATTAATTCCAGTAATAGTAATTAATATGATACAATAATGAGTTGACTGTCGAATTAGAGTGTTTATATTTGCCCCGTTTCTTACGCACCCTTGGATGACTCCATAAAGGGTCTGAGTAACACAAATTTCTCTTCTCCACCAGTTCTGAGTCTCAGGTAATGAATAACATTATCTGCTTTGGAATCGTCATACGTGTAACTGACAATAACACTCTGCTCCAGTAATATATTACACTTCAGTAATCTATATATATATATATAGGAGTATAGACTCATTTATACATGAAGTATGATAAACTAATGTGATATGCTGTGCTATATGGACAACTGGGTTTGACACCTTTTAGGCACACATTGAATAAACCAGGATTCAATTTTCAACGTCAACATTATGTTCCGGTTATAAAAAAAACACTGAAAGTTTTTTAAATTTTTCTTCCATACAGATAATGAAGACAGCTAATTTTCTTGCATAGTACACAAAGACAATTCTAACACAAAAAACACCTTTTGCAACAAACCCACATACTGATAGCATCAAAGGTAACCATATATATAACATATTCTGATGGTGTTCATACACTGTGTTATAACAGCAATTCCCTAATCCCCTGCCCATCAAAGTTAACTAACTGACTACAAACCATCCCTTAAATAACCACGATTACTGTATATTTTCAACACAGGTGAATGTGCAGTATGTTTACATTACCTCACTATAGCAGGTTTATCTGTAGCAGCTGGAGTATCCCTCCCTTCAACAAATAGCACACAACCATTGTTATAAGGCAATACGGAGGGGGGAGAAATCAACTTGGACTGAACTTAACTGGATACAGGACTAGGGGACAGAGGGAGGGAGGGAGGGAGAGAGATAAGAGATGAAGAGTTAAAAAAAAAAATTCACAAAACAAAAAAAAAGCAATAAATTACATGTATAGTGAATCTTACGATGTACGTATAACTGTGTTGAAAGGTTACCTTACCCATATTCAATTCATACAAACACTTCTAATACCATACTGAACCAGCAAGGTAACCCCCCCCCCTCCCTCCCCCGCCAAATGTTCCCCGTCCGAATACATCAATACCAACGTATACATCTTTACACCTGGACTCCCCCACAATGGCCTGTGTATCGATTAGATACCGCCTTTTCCAATGGTAGTTGAGAAATATGCCATCACACAAAGAGAATAAGTATCTAACAGAGAGAAAGAGAGAGAAATCCACCATGTCCACTTCTTGTGTGTACTTACTCGTTCTTTTCGTTGACTTTGTTTTGCCATTTTAATTCTCCATCTGTTGTCACGCTGTTGTACCAGATGACCTTTGACCCCGGAACACGTTGATGCATGCCTGTTACAAGTACAGTCATCATTATATACAGGTTTTCCATTTGGGAGGGCTACATAGTAATAGACAGACATGCACACACAGATGTAATGATACAGATAATATAATGTATTGACAAATGGGAAAGCAAGCTAGCAACAATTTTATTTCAAGGAAGTGATTAAGGCAAATTCAGTGGTGGCTTGTAAAGGGTTAATAATAATAATGAGTAAGCTCCTGCTAATTAAGTGGCTCACATGTATAGGGTTTTCAATATTAATCAGCCATCCATTGAATCCGTAATACTCGGCAATAGAGAGATGAGCTGTTCAGTGAATTGTAGCACTGTGTTCTCGTCTTTAAACAATCTGCTACACAGCTTGGCACTATCTTGCCACTCGGTTATAACCGTACCAAGGGAAAGGACACCATGACGATGAGCTATGGAGAGACAGATATAACGTAGGCAAGTATTAATGATAAGCAAGCCATTAGCTGTGTTTATAAATAACATTCAATAATGAGGTTAAACATGATTTATAATACGTAATTAATTCACAAATTTAATAAACTTTTTGTTGCTTCAAAAAAAGCACAAAATGTATAACTATGTTAACATTCATTACAAGTCAGTTTGTTTAGACATGTAATAACAATAAACATACCTACATTGGTCCAGCAGGGGGGTGGGATAGTTATGAACTGATGGGAGAAATATATGAACGTACTGATCTGTTGCCAATGATAGAAATAATAGTTATCTAGTGAGGTGTGCCCCTAACAAATAAAACAATGAAATTAATAAATGCAAGTAATGAAAAAAACTAAAGTGCTAAACCCTCGTGGTTATTTATGTACGTTTTCATAATTAATTTTCATTTGACATAACTGGACAATACACAGTTCGTTACATTTGGTAGCAATATGATTTTAAAATGTCTACATGCATATGTATCTAGACACTCAAACCAACTCAAATCAGTTCGTAATACATCTATAAATACATACAAAACGTTTCGTGGAATTCTAAAACGAATAATTTCCGACCGAATTTTAAAAACCATGGACTATATATAGCCTTGGGATTTTTACCGAATTTCGGTAAATTTCTATATGAAATAGATTTTGATAAAACTGCATATACAGCTTCCTTAGGTCCTACAGGTAACGTTTAAACAGAATAAAAGTCCATAGGTACACACATAGAGCAAATATATAAGATATTATTATTTGATGGAATATCACTTAATTAGAAATCCATACATAGCAACTTAAACGAATATTTAAGTAAATCTACACATATCTAGGCACTCAAACCAACTCAAATCAGTTCGTAATACATCAATAAATACATATAAAACGTTTCGTGGAATTCTAAAGCGAATATGACACAATATGACGCTAGAATGTTATGTAAAGGCGGATTTACATTATAAACGCAACGTTTACGTAACGTTCACGTAACGTAAGCGAATACACGGGAAGAGTACGAATCGCTAACGTGACGTTCAAAGTTGAACTTGATTTAACTTTTACATTATGTTAACGGTTCGTACTCTTCCCGTGTATTCGCTTACGTTACGTAAACGTTACGTTTACGATGTAAATCCGCCTTAAGACGCTGGAATAGAAATTTGCTCTAATGTGCCACGAGTACAAATAATATTCGGAATCTTCTAGTGTGTTCAATATTGTAAACCATGCAGCCTTAAGACATCACAAGGACTACAAAAAAACTTGTACACCTGACCATGAAGTTTTCAGCTTTAAACTTAAGGCCTCCAGCACACAGTATTACAGTCAATGGCTGCCACTGATGCTCCTCTAATGGCCTAAATGCCGAATGAACACATCTAGATGCGAAAACTCTCATCTATGGCCCTATCCGATGATTAATGGCTACCCCAGGTGTCTTTTGTCTCCTTGAATGCCAGAATTTCATCAAATCAGCAGATTAGTTGTTGCCAATATCAGCTTCTTCATGCTTAGCTATACATGTACATCATTTTTGTGTTTTTTTTTTATGATGTACAGAAAAAAATTCGCCTATTCCAGGAGATTTCGGCTTTCTCTTGGGTGCATGGCTCCATAGTTGATGTCCAAACAAACATCAGGTCTTGTGTTCTAAATTTGGCAAGACATTATTTACACAAGAAGAGTTCAAAACATTCAGGCTCTGTGGTAGAATGATCAAACCTTTGAATAAAGACAAACTGAACATCTTACAATCGATTATAAAATTTCAAGTGCCTTGGGAGGCAGATGATCTAAAACGGTCTGGCAAAAAGTACATATCAGCGCTTAGCTCACATACAAATACTTATAGCTACAGAAGATTTGTATTCCAACAACTCAACTTAAAGTGAGTACTAAGGAAATCCAAAATAATTAATCAAAACCACTTCAAAAAAATTTAAAGTACTGGATGCTTTGTGATATGGTTGTAGACGTATCAAGATTGAAATGACAAGTACAGTTGATTACTGATTTACAAAATATCATTGATTAAAGTATACAACCGGGCCTGTGGTTACTGCCAACCGTTCCTCTGGCTCCGCTGGTCTCTCTGACCAAGATCTAAACCGATTTCTAAGTATTTGTTTCTAAGGTGCCGCCCAGGCCTGCAGAAGCATCTCAGCCTATTCACGTAAAGGAAAGTAGAAGGGGAATAGAAGAGGCAGAGCTTTATATTCGGAAGAAATTTTGAGGAGTTTTGTGGATTTCTACCAGCTATTAAGCAAAGGATATTCCAGCTGACATTACTACATGACATTGCATATGAAAAATCAAGCTATATACACGCTTTCTTTTATCGGTATAATTATTATATATAGCCTACCTTTTTTAGAATCCTTACTTGTTCTCAGGCCTCCTCACCATTCATTTTCCCAAAGGGATTCCATCCAGTCAGTGTTGTTTACTCAATATCTCTCCCAACATCATCACCATCAGTTCCATTCACTTTGAAACTCACCTGAGGAATTGGACCAGCAACTTTGATGACATTACTGTTAAGCAGGTGCTGGTCGAAATAATATCGTTCACAAAACAAGGGCTCTGTACAACCCATTTCCCTCACCTTATTGGGTTGGTTATGCAAGAAGTGCCCTTATAACTATAGACCACCCCCCCCCCCCCCAAATTGAGGAGGTGGAGATCACCTTCTTTTTGTTGAAAATCTTAAAAAAGATCTCCTTCTAGGGGATTTCCTGATCCGTTGACATTGTATTTTTTAGTTGAAGTCCCTGTTGTTGCATGCTATCTGTCCACCTCTGTTTGAATTGCTTTTGAGATAACAGGAGCTAGTCATAAGGGACCTACTAAGATACTGAGTGTGGACAGTATTGGACAGGTAGGCAAGGTAGGACAGCAAGGTAACACTTCGTTTCATCAGTGAAGGTATTTATTATCTTCCTTGTTTTCCTGTACACTCGAAGTTTTATTTCATACAGAATTATCATAAAACAACTTTATCAAGACCTAGGTTGGCATTGCAACCACTGCTCGTGTGTCTGCGGACGAACCCATGCAGATAGCTCTAATGTGAGTACAGTCATATATTGTACATGCATGTGTGACTGAATTGGACTATTCTTTTTTAGTGTAATGCAATGCAATACAACTTCAGAACTGATAGCCCTCAACGTGTTTTCCTTAGCATAACTTATAGTTGCACCAACCAATTAATACCTAAATCTTGCAAAGTTGTCCTCACACCAAAGGACATCCCTGGTTACACCACCCACAGTATAAAAGAAATTGCGCAAGTTGGCAAGTTTCACATTTTTCACAACCAATTCCAAAGAGACCTAACAACAGCATGTTCATGTGCTACGGCATATAATTTTGCTGGTGTACACCATACTGATAATCCCGCGGATTTAGGCTGCCAAATACAGGGAAATAGTATCCCATTTAGATTACAGTCAACTGGGATGGACGTTTTTCTCCTTGGGAGATCCAGACGTTAAAGCTAGCCAGGTAATGGTCACTTTAAGTGATGCATTGGAGAGATCTCGTGTGCATGCTTTACAAGTTGCGATGCTTAGAAAGTTTTTATCTTGTATGACAATGAGAAAGTGGAGGGACTTGGCAGCTGCCAGTTCACTGGAGGCGGGGAGATACATTTTCGAATAAATGATACGAAAGAAAGTAGACCCTCTTGGCCAAAATAAGTGTTCGATTAAAACAATATTGTATGTAGGCGTGGCAATGATGAAAAAAATTTCCCGTAAAAATCGTCTGCCGTTTTATAGGGCAAAATTGTATTGTGGAGGTGGAGATAGCCTTCCTAAAATTCTTTGAAGTAGAGTGTTTGGCGATTCTTTGCAAACTTTAAGGTAAGCCAATGGCTGTATTATGAATTTTTACTATGCTGGAGATAAGTTAATTGGAGAGGCGTGCTGGGTAGAAATTGCATTGTTTGTGAGTTAAGTTTGTTTTTGTCATAATTTTCCACTATTGAGTATGGATTTTGCCCTACAAAATGGCGTCCAATTAATTGCAGGTTATGTCCAGAGAAGATGGAAGCTTCATTTGGGAATCCAATAAATTTTTGGACTGGAAAGCGCAGGGGAGCTGCTATAGGTCGTGCCGGTTTTAAATTTCCACAGCAAAATGAACTAAAGATACCACCTTAAACATGTACTTTTGTATGCTTAGCTGCACGTGATTAGTATTGGAATGTCTGGCAAAAGGTGTGTACTGTTGACACATACATGTAAAAACGCCTGAAAATGATTTGATACTATCCATAACATGAACACACGTCACGCTTTATCCAAATGCTTGCCGCTGGACTGGGACACCTTTCACAATTTAATGGTAAATTCTTATTGGGAGTTATGATTTCAAAGAGGCTGGTTGTTGGCCTTTTTTCTTTTAGGCAATGAGCTGAATGATAGTGTGGAGGCTGGACTGTATGTACTGTTTTATAGGAAACTCCACTGTAAGCTCCAGTGTGAGCTTGACGGATTTTGAAAGGTCAAGTCAATGCCGTCCAAGATAAAGTAAAAATGGTGAGTATGTGAATTATGCATCCCGTTTGTCTGAATGGAATGCTATAGTTTCAATGGCTAGCGCTGGAACAATGATTGACTAGTACGAGTGAACAGTGTGGAGCAGCTTCTGACGTACATACATATACAACAGTACCATAGTTAGAGTATAATCGCATCACACACATACGGCAGCTCTTATTCCACTAGTACTCGCTTGACTTGATTATATACCCGAAGGCTGGATTTCATCAATTGGGGTCCACTCCCACCATACAGACATTAGCTTCACTCTGACTTACTCAATTATACATTTTAATGTGCAGGCCATTAATGGTTTATTTTGTTACAGCTGTTAGCTAGATCAGAGGCCATAATCAAAAATTAAAACAAACATTGAGAGGGCTGTAAAACTTCCATCAAGCCCCATTGTTGTGTCACCAACAGCAACTGCTAATAAATGTAAAGCAGTGCTGGTGCACTTTCTGGATGGCATAGTGCTGAAAGAGGGGGGTTCCAAAGTTATGGGGAACCACCGAATAAACGCAGTGGGAGGGGTACTACCAGCAAGAGCCATGATAGGTCAATATGACAGCATTACAGCGTTGGCTTTGTTCTATTGTAAACCAATGGCAATTGCTCACTTGCGTGTAGTATTATCCTATACAATTGGAATAAATACATGTACACCAAGCAACAGTTTTTGGGGTGATATTAGGACCCACTGGGACCGGAAAAACCTATACTGTATCAAGAAAGCCTGCAGCATTGACATTGTTTTTCCTCCATTCATATTTCAAGTCACTATCGCAAAAAATCACTCAATCCTTACCAAAGGAATCATAAGGGTAAAAAACAGTGTTACGAAAACCCGACAGAAATGGTATACTTGGAGGACAGTGGTGCATGTCCTGTAGTTGCCATGGGTTATGGCCAAGGGTTCGTAGTCCGTAACTTTGGTGAAGGGGCTAAACTGTTTAAACGAAAGCATGAACGGCCTGCACCTACGTTGTTCATAGATTTAATGGCGAAACCCCATCCAGAAGCCTTCACTGATTTAGTCAATGCAGCCAAAAAATTGTGATATACCGTACATGTAACTTAACATTTACATGTAACTTCTAGCTGTCACCAATATCAGATCATTTGTGTTTTTTTTGGTGTGCCAAACTGCTACGGTATATTATTTAAGAAGAAACAATCAAGAATTTGATGACAAAAACTTGTATACTATGATGACATAGAGGTTTGCAATCCACTAGGATCAAAGCGAACTAAGTAAAAAAGGCACTTAATAATTTTAGACATGGATTTTTGTGATATGTACAGCTGTACCATATAACATTTAACTTCTAGCCATCCCCAATATCAGATCATTTACGTTTTTGGTGTGCCAAACTGCTGCAGTATAGAATTTGATGACAAAAACATACTACGATGATATAGAAATCTGTAACCCACTAGAATCAAAGCGAACCAAGCACAAGAGGCACTTAATAATCTTGGACATGGATTTTTGTGATATATACCGTACCACTGAGTAACAACACTACCTGAGTCTGCCATCAGATCATTTATAATTTTTGGTGTGCCAAACTGCTGTATGGCATATTATTATTTAAGAAGAAACAATGAAGAGCTTGATGACAAAACACACACATACTATGACGATATCGAGATCTGCAACCCACTAGGATCAAAAAGAACCAAGTACAAAAGGCCATTCAGAGGCAGCGAACTGGATCTGGTATCAACGACGTTGAACCTTTGCTATTCAAAAGTTAGCATTTTACTTTGTATGTTGTATATATAACCTATGTACATTGTAAATAGGAGAAATTCTTTCAGTGGTACAGAACAATATTTAATCAGTTCAGACTTAAAACTTTTTGCTGCATGGGATCCTGAAATGCTCTCCTTCATCGTATTGCTCCATATATAGCAATCACGGCCCTTCTGCATGGGATACACAACACACTGAGTGATTATTATATAGTGGCTACCTTCGGCACCGAAGATGCTTCGTAACTTCGGCTTCATAGACTGCTTTAATATGGAAATGATCGAGTTAAAACAAGAACTAACCAATTCTTCATCAAGAGGCAAGGATTAACGGTAGCAATCGAGGATGCGCAACGCAATATTTATTATTATATAGACTGTATACATGCACATGTCGACGGAGTAGAGGATTTTATTTTTCTAATGATTGCCGCAAAAATTTCTTTTTGAAACAGGCATTTTCTTCCAAACCTTCAACCAGCAGAAGGTCTTGCTTTTTAATAATTTTTTTCCGCTGTGATATGCATCAGTTATAGTATAATAACTTAGACAGTCTACGGCAGTCTACAAAAAAGAGTAAAAAATTTTTTATCGTTAATAGAATTGACAATTGTAAAAACTGAAAAGCACTGCACTGCACTGTTAACCTCTGCAACCAGGGCACTATAAACACAAGAAAATATGGGCGAGGCTACCTGAGCTGTTATAATTGACCGAGCCAAGATACATGTACCTCTAATCAGAGGAATAGATAGGTTATAGGCTATTGTCACTATTGTAAAGCTTTAAATACCTCCCACGGATAATGTTCTCTCCAAATAATTTACAAACAATTATTTTTATGTTACTTACATTGAGAATATATAAAACCAGCTGCAGTGGATAAATTAGTACAATTAAAGATTGTCGTACTTTATTAATAAATAAAAAATGGTGAGTTGTAATATTATCAAATCGCGATACTGCAGGAGTGTACTTAATATAGTGTAACCTCTAGAGATCACGGCTCGAATTATGCGTTTAACTTATAATCCTATGTATTCAGCCAGCTCTTGGAATAGAATTTTAACAAAGATTCAACTGAAAAGAAGGAACGGATGCTAAACAACGATAAATGGTGTCGTGTATATAGTCTGATAATTTAATGCTGGACAAACACAAAGTCTTGTTATTCCTCC